>VXBP01005608.1:221379-235493 GCA_013400115.1 Rhinopomastus cyanomelas
TTTTATATATATATATATATATATATATATATATATAGATGAGGTTTAATTACAGTGATATCACTGTTTTTCATCCCCTGGTGTGACAGCTATTCCTTTGTGTTTCATTATTCATTTTAGTTGGGTTTTACTTAAACAATAAGAGCATGGAAAGAGGCCTTTTGTAATTGTTTACTCTCTAGTAAACACGGGATGAGTGTCACTACCAGGGATCGTCCCTTTTTCTCAGTGTTGCTTTAATATCCTTAAAGCCACATTAAAAAAGAACCCACTCATTAAGTATCTTTTTTAAGCCATAAACCAATTTGTATGATCTTTCTGATGCAGTGATAGGCAAGTTACAGTCTAGTGTCAAGCCTTTTTAATTCTTGTAACCAAAAAGCAGATTGCAGTGGTCAACACAGTATTTCAAGACTTTTCAAGTTTGTAGCTAAAAACTAAAAAACTTTGAGATTAAACATGGTTTGAAATTTTACTTGGCGTTAATGAACACTGAACATTTATCAGTAAATTGATTTATAGTCTTGTGGTCAGTTCAAACCACAAGTAAACAGAAGGAAAAGCAGCCAGTCTCAGCGGGGACTCGGACCTAATTTACTAGACGACAGGGTAGTTTAGGGGAAAAGAAAGGGGTTTACTAAATCTATAACTATATAGAGAAAGAAGAAAAAGGTTAAGCAAGTTAATGCATACAAACTAGAAAGTCCATCACAATGCTATCTCCTATTCTGAGAAAAAGCAATGGGAGACTGCTACAGTATTGGCTTTTGGTGTTTACATTAGAGACCTGGGAAAATGTATGTAGGTCAAGCAGACAGGGGTGCCACCACCATCTCTTTTTCATCCTGGGAGACTTGTTGGGTATCCCATGAGCTGCACAACACAGTCTGCAGATGCCAAACCTTCGGCTATCCCACACTGCTGAGCTCCTCAGCAGTTATCTGAAAATTTGGACAATTTTCAAACCATAACAAATATGTCAGTATGTTAGGTGATGAATATTGTATACATGGAACATAGGACCACAGAATGTTATCAATGTACTGGAGTATTACTGAAATTTTGATTTAGCGACAGAAAACCTCAAGAATTGCTGATATCACTTAAGATCTGTCGATGTCCTGTTCACTTCCATATTTTGTGATGGGAACTCAGTACATGGAAGACCCAGCTGTTAGCAACCCCACAGGTTTGAAGCTACATCTGCTGAGAGATTAGTGCAAATAAATGCATTGGTTGTCCCTGGTCAAGCTCTTCAATAGGATTCAGCTGTTTGCACTGTAGTTAGAAGGATACTGAATACAGAGTAAAGGATACTTCATGACACTGATGTTGAGGCTTTTTTCCAGCAAAGTCTTACCGTGAGAAAGAAAGAAAGATGATGTCTGTTCCATGTCCATGCTATAATTTTAACTGCACTATGTTTGTCTCATCTGTTCTTTAGTGTCTTGCCCTTAGAATGAGGGCCATATAGACATAGTTATTTACTTATTTTTCTATAAGATAACTAAATGAAACCACAAATCTGTCCACTGAGGGTTTTGAATCAAATACTTTTCCTTCTGTATTCCCTGCTTTACATATATGCTGTAGGAGGAAGTTTTTTTTTCTTTTTTTGGCAAGTGGAAGAAAAAAGAACTGAATTTGCAGTAGACTCTCAGTGCCTGATCCCAGGAGGTGAACATGACTTACAGATTCTCACCGTTGGAAGTGGAACTGCAGGTATGCAGTGTCTCCACACTCAGAGTCTAATTTTGTGGCTTACTTGGAGCCCAGTAGTACTGGAGAAGTGACATTGCTATTGTAATACAACAATGTACAGTGCTATTCATTGCAGCATTTTGTTCAGGAATTTGTGTGATCAGGTTTAAATCTGCAAAAGCTTGAAGAAAAGCTGCCTGGCAAACACGGCCTCGCTGAGGAATTTTTTCACAGCTTTTACATCTATGGAGAGTTAAAATAGGGTCAATGGCGAACTTAAAGTTAAGAATTAATTAGGATAAGGTGAAGCAGTAAAATGCTTGGTAAGAAAATCATTGAGGACATCAGTGAAGGGCAGGAAAGTCAAATGTGTTGGTTCTTTTTTTTAAAGAAGCAATCTATTGTAGGTAATGTAATGAGAAGACATACTGTGAAAGTCCCACCTACTCATTCTTAGCTGGAGAATAATATGTTAGAATTATACATGTCAAATATATATTATTATGGTCACTTGCTGCTTGAAAATACTGGCAGAAATATGTATGTTGTGTGGTCTGATAATGTACACTTAATCACAGATCTAATTAGAGAGAAGTTGTTTTGTTAGTAAGTCACAAAGCAGTCTATGGAAATTAAATGAAAATAGAATGCCTTCAAAAATTATAATTAGCATTGTACCTTGCCATTAATTAATAACCCCACATCTGGACAACTAGTGGAATCTTGGCACCACTGAGATGAGTGCTTAAAATTATATTGTCATATTAGGAGAACAATTTTAATCAGGTTTTGCCAGATACGTGGTACCCTTGTCAACACTTTTGCATGTTCTGTTTTGTTTTTCCTTCTGAATGAATATATCACACTAGAACGTGTCACAGGATACTGTATACCAGTATAGGTGGTGATACAAAAGGAATTAACATATTATTACAGAAGATAATGGTGTACTATTAGGATATCAGTCCTAGCATAGAGACATGTCAACGATGAGTGACAGGAACTCGCATTGCTCCAGGTAGGCAGATGTTAAGAACAATAGTTTGCTCAGTCAGGCAGGATGTTTCCAAGTCTCAGCTGGGCCTGCAGGTTACACAAGCAGCTCTCAAGTGCTTATTTTTCTTTCAATTTCATCTTGATTAGTCTGGTGTAAACGAAAGGTATCGGAGAGAGATAATACAGACTGTACTAAAGAAAATGAAGGTGATCAGTAAGTGTAGTCATTTGGCACTTCCTCTCTCTCCCAAGTAATCTTCTAAGTTATGAAACCAATACAGATATTGGCTACATTTGTGAAATGGATTGAAATCCATCTGCACTCCCACCTGAGCCCCGGTTACATGTACTGCTTTAACCTCATGTAGACTCAGTAATAAATCCTTTTATAAGGTGTTAGATGACTGAAGAGTGATCTGGAAAAGGGTTTAACTCTAGTTCTTTACATGCTTCCTTTATTTAAAAGAAAACTCCAAATGTGTTGTCCATGTCATGGTTTATTCCTCCTCACTCTAAGATAGGGTTCAGGGTTTATCTTCCTTTCTTGTGAAACAGATGAAATCACCACAAGCGAGTGTCTCCTTGAGCTTCTTGCCACCAGAAGTACAGTATGTTTTCTGATTTCTTTCAAGTCTTCCTCTTGAAGACTTTTTTTTGCATTGGTAAAAAAGGGATAATACTAAATAATTCTTTGAGGAAAATGACCTTTGGAATGTCACAGTGTTGCTTATTAGTGGTTAATTAGTGCTGATGTGTTAATAGGCACCCGGAGTCAATTTTTTTAAAAAAAAAAATCAATAAATAGACCTTAGCAGCAAAAAGAAGGTTTTCTTGTTTGCAATATCCTGGCTGCAGCATAAGAGATTGGAGGAACCCAGGTGTGGGAAAGAGAAATATTATTTTCAATAGGGAATACTAGTGGGAGGAAAACAGAAAGAGGAGGATGAGGAATGGCTTCTGCATGAAAATAGAGCAAGAAGAGAGCTTTTGGCACAGCCAAGACCACAGAGTGGGAGAGAAACTTGAGAAGAAACAACGGCAGTTCACAGAATTGATGAAACTAAGGGTGTTTTCAGTGCTTCTAAATGAACTGTAATGGATTGCGTCCAGAAAGCCTCTGAAAAATTATTGTGTTGACACCCTACAACAAGGAGAAGACCCATCTTGAAAAGGTATGGTCTTCACTTTTAACCCATTTTAGGTTTGGGTTTTTTCTCTCATATCCTTTGTTTTCTTTGTTTGATATTGGTCATTGTTCCATGCTCATGTGAGATTAGCATTTATAATAAAACCTTGCTAGGGAGTTTATAAAACTCTTTTGATAGGTGCTTGACATTAGAAAAAGGTGAAGGCAACACCAACATCTTTGTATTGCTTTACATCAAGCAAAGTATTAATATTTTGAATAGAATAAATGTTCCTGCTTTTTCTTGCTCAAAATTAAAGATCAGCAATCATCCTGAGGAAAAATTTTTCCATATGTAACCCTTTTGCTATTTAAACACAGGAATGGATTCGGTGCAAATAAACACTTTAAATCTGCTTTAAATGTTTTTACTCTTTTACAACCCAACATTACAAAGTTAGTAGACGCAGTAATAAGGAGCTCTGCGTGTTTCAAGTATTTTACCATCTCTTCTTGCGATCATCCAACTGTAGCTTTATTTTCCTATTTGTCTGTTGTCAAGGAACACACAGTTGCTAACAATGGATGACGAAGACACCATCACTCCCGTGACTTGATGGTGTCGGTGAAATTTATACAAGGCATGAGCTCAGATCTCAGACAGTACTGGACAGCCTCAATCTAGATAATCTTATCTTGTTTCTGAGCTAGTAAAACAAGAACATTTACAGAACCTTGTAAAGAAGAAGTGAGTTAAAAATCTGGAGATAAGCAGATACTCCCTTAGCTCTGGGAGTTCATTGTGTAGGATTCTTATTGACTGGATCTTATTAACCGTGGTGTCACAACTGGGTAAGTGGTGTTTCCGAAGGCCTTGCCAACTCACGCTGTGTTGTGTTTCTTTGCCTACAGCTAAGTTTGCTGCTCATTCGGAATCTAAAACATAAAAAATTAGACTGAGTATCCTCTTGGAACTACAAAGAAAGAGAAATCGAAATATGCATTCTCTAAAGGTTTTGTGAATGATCAAGAATCCAAACACTCAGATATAAACAAAATGCATTTTCTTTAAATGCTTAATCTTCCTACACAAAGAAATACAAAATATTCAGCTCTCCGTTTGACGCACATGGTGGGATTCCAGCGACCCCTAAATGTTTTGTGACCTCAGAACGGATTTGTTCATCATTTATCAAGAAAAATATTCGGACTCCTGTGCACACCCTGCAAACATATAAAAAACCCAAGCTTTGATTAAGTTAATTTTCATGTAGGTTTGCCAAAAAGTTTACCCTTTAGATTAACATCTTTAAATGAAATAACTTTAGTTCTTAAGGTGCAACTAGATGAACAACCATGATGGGAATATTCAGGGCATTTTCTATCTAGGAAAAGCTTCTTAGCAGTTGCTTGATTCCATTTGGCTCCAGGTTTCATTGAGTAGTATTTTTAAAAATATAACCTATACCTCTGCTTGTAGAAGCTTAGTAGAGGTGGCCAGGTGTGTTTAAAATAAAACATTCTGGATTTGTATGGTAGAGGATGAAACTACTAGGTGTAACTACCTTTGTAAATATGACCTGAGCTTTGTTTTTGAATTACATTGCCATACATGCAGAGCCAGAAAACCAAAAGAAATCCAGCCTTTTGAGGTATGATTACTTAAACATTTTGCTAGAAGAAAAATATCAATATTATAAAACTGAAAATGCAAATTTTGAAGAAAGAACATCTGGTACCGATTGCTTGTAATTATTTTGCAAACGATGTTTTTCCCAGTGGCATTATATTGTTTTAATTGATTTCCCAATATTTGGCAAAAATATAAACACACAGTGCATGCCAATTGTTACAATAACTCTAATAATAGTAAACGCACTTGACATTCACACTGGTAAGCAGTGATATTATTTGGCAGGTTAGTTATCAAAGAAATGTCTTACTGCAGCTTATATAAACATTTTGGGGCTGTTGCTTCTGAACAGATCTACAAGGGAGCAACCTGCTTTTTTATTTGTTCTGGCAATGACACAGGAAAAGGTGGAAGAGATGCTGGAGTTCAAATGCAAGCACCCAGGTAGGAATTTTTTTCAACAACTTGTTCTTGAGGCCAGACAGGAAGATGGAGATGCAGCATTTGAAGATGTAGCTGAGAAAATTAATGTGTAAAATGAATCAGCTTTATTAGGAAATGGAGAACTTTTGGAAATAAAGGAGTAGGCACAGGAGGAGTACTCAGAATTAAATTGAATTTCTAGTTTTAAAGTTAGAGACAAAAAGAGTGAGTAAAGACTGTCGTAGAATTAAGAGCACGTTAGTAAGGTTGCTACGCTTCTGAATGAAGTAAATATATACATTTAAGCAAATAAGTCTAAGCAGTTGCAAAACAGAGTTAAATGAGCTTCTGAACATAATATTCATGTTAGGAACTAGCATGCTAGATAGACACATACTAGAAGAAAGATAACAGGGAAACACTGCATTACTAACACAAAGTGTAGGGGACCTGCTGAGTAGACTGCTTATGGAAAGGCTTAAGTTGAATGCAAATGCAAACTAAGAAAAAATCACATATGGACGTGTGTCAGTGAGCAGCAGACTTCTTGACATTTCAAGAAAAAGACACATTTGTCTGTAATACTGCTATGAAACAGGACAGCAATACTGAGTTCAGCGTGTTAAAGGAACTCAGCCTGTGAGAGAGAGTCTCAATAATTGCAAGAAGGTTCAGTTAGATGAAACAAGAAATGTCATGGGAGGTGAAGTGCACAGATTAAACTTTCCAGGTTTTATAAATATCTACTTCATATGGCATAATTCGGCAACCCCAGGAGATACAAATCTTGGCCTAGTTGATCATTGTACAAAAAATGCTTCAACATGAGCCATGTCTTGATAGTACTATACTCAGATTTAATCTCCCTATTCAAATAATTACTGGTCTTTTTAAAGTCAACACACATAGTTTTAGAAAAAGGAACTTCATACAAATGAGAAATCCTGCTAAAAGGAGTGTTGAAGGGGACCAATAGGCAGAGTATTTGCGAGTGGTGTGTATAACACTTTAAATGCTATATTGATAAATTTAGGGTAATTGCATTATAATGTAACAAAAATACCTTAGGAAGTGTAAAAAATAAACTATGGATTTCTAGCATGACTTTGTGGAATAAGGAACTCAACAGAAGTAAGAAGGTTTCCCTTAAGGGATTAGAGTATCATCAGAAGTACAACACAAAAGGATATAACCAAGACAAGGCAAAGCAGCAGAGCGAAAAGAGATAAATGAGATAAATGACTTTCAAAGAGATTTCAGAAAAGCTCAGGGTTGTTTCAGTGTTGGAACCATTCTTTGCAAACATTAATTCCTCAAATTCATGTTTTAATATCGAGTTAGTTGGCCAGACCAGATGGCATTGAATTCTAAATAATTTCATCTTTAAAAAATCTACAGTCTGCAGTCTTTAGTCATTCTGATACAGAACGTATCAAATGTGCTCCAATCTTTTTAAAGAACTTCTGTAATTAGAGATAAACCTTCTATTTGTAATGGTATGTGCACTTACATAGAATACGACTGATTGTATTGAGAAGATGAGATGATTCAATAAAGGAAGGTCATGCTTAGCAAATCATTGAAGGATCGAAAAAAACATGTGGACTGTAGATCATACCTATTGTATTTTCAAAGCTATTCCACTAAGAACTTTTAAACAGTATTAACTGCCTTTGAGACACCAGAAGTTTTCATATGAGTAAACAATGGGCCAAAAATTACACAACTTGATGTCTAATCTGGGAAGTCAGGTTTAGGTCTTGTCCGTGGATATTGTTCTGTTTCTTTTTAGGGTGAAGATTTATTAATACAGCAGGTGGTAACATTCTAGATTTAGTGTGTTTGGAAATGCAAAAAGTTTGAATATTTCAGCCATCTTTATGAGATGAGAAAAGCACTGCTTTAAGAATCTTAACTTCTTGCTAAACTGTTCTTGCAGTCATCCTGAAGAATTAAATGATGGGAAGATTCAGTGAGTCCATAAACATTGCCCAACAATTTCAAGTTTCTTCAAACCTAGTAAGTCACTTCTGTCTTCGCTACAGAACTGTTGCCCAGTTTAAAATCTTCGCTACAGAACTGTTGCCCAGTTTAAAATCTGTATCAGATTTGTGATGGTGGCATGTTTCTCTATTATTTAACATCTTGGAATCAGTTTTTATGAAGAAATACAAGGATATGTTTCAAGAAATTTGACAAACATGAAGGAATACTGTATGAACTCTATGAGCTCTCTTCTCCTCTAGGTGATGCAGTGAAACCTTCAGGCACTTCCAGAGACGAATAAATGAATACAGCGAATAGCAAGATGTTGTTGGCAATATAAAAACTAGATTGCATTAGGTGCAGCTGTCTTTAAGTTAGATCTGTGAGAATATATCTAGTTTTAAAACTTTATGACTTTATAGCTATTAAAACTTCAAAACATCAACACAGAAAAAAAGAGGGCAAGCCATTTCATATACATTATCCTACAGCCATAACACAATCACTAGAAAACACCGACTGCAAAGCAAATCCATCAAATATTCAAAGGAAGGAGTTAGGAGTGATGTTTATATTGGGCTTTCTGTGTGAACAACTTTTCTAGTGAGTGTTTTGGTCACATAAATGGTTTTTATTATTCAAATAAATTAATGCAAGCCCTATGGTGGGTAGTTAGTCTGCAGTCAAGTGAAAGCACGTTCAGGTCGGTATGTGAACTGCATACTGACATAATGCATGTTCTGAGGGAAACTGTTCCAGTCAGTTTTTATGTAATTATGGACAAGGTCACACCAACAAAATTCTCCCAAATGAGCCTTCCTTCTCACTCTTGGGAAGTTCAGCACACAAGAATTCACTAATGAAATAACCATGCATGCCACTGGAGAAGTACTTTGGTTTAACGTATTGATTAGGGAACAATGAAATAGGTTTCTGATCAGCAAGAACAATTTGCACGTCTCTGCTGCTGAGTGTTTCCCCCAGTAAATTCCCTTGATGCTGTTTTGGTCCTCACGTTCCTCATTGAATGGTCAGTCTAAACTGAGTCTATGTATACAATGGACTATTAGTTTTATATTTTATAATCTCATTTATAATTTTAGTGCTGCATTTCTATTTACTACTGCCATTATGGTGTTGACAGAGGCAGTCTGTCTGCAAGGTAGTTTTGCATAAGAAGATTTTGCATGATGAACATTGTCTGGCAAGGTAGGTGAGTTTTCAGTGAATCCATACTCAAGCCATTGTGAAGCTTTCCCTACCATCAAAATAGGTTTGTGAAAATGTAGAAGTAAAGGTGGAAATCAGTGTAATGCTGGTGTACCTAAAGCTCATCTCTCTAAGGCTTGTAATAGCATCACAAACCTACTACACAGAGAAAGATTACAATAAACTTACATCTGGTGCAATGAGTTATCTGTGAGTATCTTTGTCAATGAGACAGATGAGTAAATATCGGGTCTGCAACATAATAATTGTATTTTGTTATTATGGTGAAATGCCAAATGCTTTTGATGCATTTGGCTTTTAGTTTTTGAAACCCACTGTGACACAAGACAATGTGTATACAAGCCCAAACCTTTCTAGACCTGGGGCATAGGCTCTGTGCTAAAAAATGACAAAAACGCAGCAAACCTCTGGGGTTTGATCTTTGTGCAGGGACTATTTCTGTTCTTATTTGTACAGAGCCTTCTGCAATGGGAGATACCCTCCAGGCAATGCAGGATTGCATATAATAAATAGTGATCTTGGAAGCCAAAAATTTATTTAACTTTTACTGTAAACGGCTGAAATATAAAAACCTACAATGTGCCAGCCATCTTAAAAAAGGTTCTCTCTGTGTGTGGTGTGTTTGGGTATCAACCAAGGACAAAGGAAATAGAAACAACTGGAATTTAAGTTTAGGAATGGCTCATACTTTCCTTCCATCAATTTTCCGTAATACTGTGATGAGAGAGCGCTATCTCTGCACCATCTCTGCATGTTCAACAGAAAGAGAAGTAGAATGTCAATTTTTTTTGAAAAAATTATTACTTACAGGGGGTTTTGTGGGTTGTGTTTGGTTTTTTTACTGTAGGCATTAGAGTATTTTAAAAAACACTTAAGACTGTTTTCATAGCTTTGACTTTACCTTTGGAATCACCTATACAGGAGGTATAGTGAGCAAAGGCTGTTTATCCGTTGTGGCATGTTCCTTGATGATTTGGTACCTAACCAAGACTCCTCTGGTCTTCACAGTAGGTATTAGTCTTGTATTGTTAGTGTTGGCATATTTGCTTCTAATAAGTTCAGTAAGAATTTTACACTTCTGCTTACATTTGCATTTTTGGGGATCTAATTGTACAGTATTTAGTGCAAATCTAAATACGGTATCAAGAGAGTTGAGACAGAACTTAAATTCTCAGACACTGACCAGATTGCCACCTTTTGAAGTGAGAACAATTGAAATTCTGCTTCTGCTGAAGAGAAAAAAAAATATTTCACTTGTGGAAGTAAATGACTAAACAGGTTGTGCCTGATGATTTATATAACTGCAGTGCTTGCCATGAATTTTGCCCTGTTTTTGTTTCCTTAAAACTTTCACTGATTCCCTTGATGTCAATATCTTTAATGAGTTGTAAATCAGTGCCAAATTTAGCTTCCACCTGAAGCACTAAACCAACAAAAGCAAGGCAATTCTGAATTCACTAAATCTTAATGTTGTTTTAAAATAGTTTTTAATGGGGTTAATTTCTTTAGGTTTTTCTTTCTCTCAGGGTACTATAACTTGATTGATATAGTTTTCTTTCATTTTGACATTGTAACATGGTCTCATTAGGCCTGCAATGAAATTGAATTGCCGTCATAATATCACATCATAAAGGCATATTAACAAAACCTCTATAGACTTCTATTTGAATCAGTTTTCCATCATAACCCTAATGTCATTGAAGAAGGCTCTTCCTGAGTGTAGGAAGAAAGCATAGGCAGAAAGAAACTGGCTCTGGGACTCTAATTTTTAAGACTAGATTTATCTTCCAATTCCTACCAGTTATAGCCAACTAACTGCTGTAAATTTTACAAAGAACTACTGCGTGGTATCTCAGTTATAACTCCAGTCAATCCTATAGTTTAGTGTTACCTATAGCTAGTCTTACTAGCCAGTTATGCTTCACTATACTGTAGAATGCTCTTCATGAACCCTCCTCTTATTTAAGCAAGTTGGATCAGCTCTATGCGTTTATAAAATGATGAGAAATCACTGACAACTTTTGGTGGCATGTGGGAGCTGTTAAACTTTAAGTTTTCTTTTGATTTGTCCTTGTCTTACCCACAAGACATATTTTAGTTTTCTTCCCTAATAGTATGTTAGTCTTTAAGTCTGATTGTTTGGCGGTTTATAAAGCTGAAGATTTACACAGCTCAACTAAAACTGGGTTAGCCAGTTGATTACAGGCTAGAATTTAAAACTCAGGAGTGAGCTGCTGTGCTTTCGTGATCCTTACTTCTTTTAACAGCGTTGAGATGGGCCAGTCAAGGAACTCAGACAATAAGCAGTAGATAAAATCAGACAGATAGATGTATATATCTGATACCTTATTAATGGCATAACATATTTTAATACAAATGAAAATATCTGCCTCAGTAGAGAATGGAATAATTTCTTAAAAATCTAAGTTGTTAGGTCAACATCACAAAATTGTGGTTTTTCCATCTATCAACAGCTCTGATAAAGGACAGCTTCAGAGCAGGTGAGCTGTAACATCAGAACATGATCTAGATACAATGCTTCCCTAAAATTGCAGAGACAGTAAAACGGATATGATAAGAAAGGTTCACATTCTGCTCAAATAGGGTTTTCACAGAAATATGGAATCTGTGGTTCACACCATATTAAAATTCTCCACGCAAAAGGAAGGTAGAAAAAAAGGATTATTGAGTAATAAATGATTCTCACATATGGAGGAAGCTTTCCATTTCCAGGAAAGATGAGTAAAGATCATTGAGGAACTGTTGCTCACCACATGTGGAGTAGGTACAGAAAATTCTAGTACTACAAATTGTATGTGGTGAGCTTGAACATGTATGAGCTATGAACTCATGGGATACATGAGAGATTATGTCTTCCCCTTCCATGGAGGTGTTCAAAGACAGGTTGGAAGGGCCTTGAGCAACCAGTCTAGGTGAGGGGCATCCCTGTTAAAGTCCCTTCCTACCTGAGCCGTTCTATGGTTCTATGTTTAGTGTTGAATCTGTTCTTTATTCCTTACTGTTAACTGGAGCCTGTGGGGCCCATACGTCCCACTGTAATGAAAGTCCATGGCAAATTTAATACTCTTCTGATTAAAAAACTTTTAGAACAGTATTACTTTATTTGTCTCAGTGTTTTGCCAGTTAATCACTGAAGACTTGCAGTTTACACTGCGGAATATAGATGCTCTGGAAGAGTCATGCGACAAAACACAGCTTTGCAAAGTGAAGTATCTGAAGACATTTGCATGATTAACTCCCCGACTATCCTGGGATGATTAGATCTGCCGAAGTCACATGTTTAAAGCATTCAGCCAATTTAATCAGTCTGAAAAGGCTTAATTTATTTCCAAGTGTTTAGTGTGATTATTGGTTTCAATTGTAAACAAAACTTAACACAAAAAAACCAGACGTGGGTGGTGCATCAGTTATTACTCCATGTAATGAGGCATACCGATAGTTCATGGCATATTCCAACACAGAATATGCGGGGGGCAGGGGGGTTTCATGTTGGCAACTATGTGTTATGTTAAAGTGAAATATGTAACAAAAGCAACACTTCCCTCTCTAACTCAGCCCCCAGTCCCTTCCAGCCTGAATTTTCACAGCTCCTGAATCACTGAAGTGCATTTTCAATGCACAGCTACAGAGCACTGAGAAATGATGTGACAAGCCATTCTTTCTGTCTCACTTTCTTTGTCTCCTGAGTATTCTTCCCAGTTCTTTTAAATGAGAGAGTAAATTAAATTATGTGATACTAAAAACTGTTTATAAGGAGCATTCAAACCTAGGAAAATGTCTAATTATAATGTTTTTTGTTGCCATTTGAAACTCGGCACAAAAGCAGTCTGTGCTTTTTCAGAGGGCATCCTTTATGAAGACACTATTAATCTAAGGAACCATGGCATCACTTATCAACTTTGGCTGTGTCATCACAGAATCACAGAATGCTACGGGTTGGAAGGGACCTCAAATCATCTAAGTCCAATCCCACCTGCTGGAGCAGGGTAAGCCTATAGTACTGTCTCAAGATATGCTGTCCTACATGGGGCTCAAACCCATGACCCCAGGAATTCATCATCCCAGGTTTTTGTGGTTTGAAAGTATCGCTAAACCTTAATTGGCTGATTTTGTGCAGCATCTCTGTGAGGTAGATAAATATTGTTAGACATGCTTAGACATGTATTCACCAATAATTTTTTCATAAAAAAATTGCTTGGTGTTATTCAGAACTTTTACTCAGATGGCAAGGAAGATGTGTCTCAGTTTTACATGAGAAACCAAGCTTGCTGAATGTCAGGAGTTTCCCTAGTGTCAAAGGGAAAGCCAGTGTGAGCCATCAGCTACAAATCTGTCCTCATTGCTGCACCGTCTCTGTAAACACAGGCACTTCTTCCTTATAGGGACACCACCAAAAATCACAACAGGCCTCTTGTACAGCCCAGTGTGGTGACTGGGTTTTACCTGTTGTAGGATGTTACAGTTTCTTACACAAAACTTGTTGGTTGGTTGGTTGGTTTGGTTCAGCACATTAATGGATGAGGGGCAAGTGACTGATGTCATTTACCTGGACCTCAGCAAAGCCTCTGACACTGTCCCGCACCACATTCTGGTCTCCAAGCTGGTGCAACATGGCTTTGATGGGTGGACCACTAGATGGGTAAGGAACTGGCTTGATGGCCGCACACAGAGAGTGGTTGTCCATGGATCCATGTCCAAGTAGAGTCCAGTGACAAGCGGAGTCCCTCAGGGATCAGTCCTGGGACCAGTCTTGTTCAACATCTTTGTCGATCACAAGGACAGAGGCATTGACTGCAACCTCAGCAAGTTTGCTGACGACACCAAGCTGTGTGGTGCAGCAGACATGCTGGAGGGAAGGGATGCCATCCAGAGGGACCTGGACAGGCTGTAGAGGTGGGCACAAGCCACCTGATGGGGTTCAACAAGACCAAGTGTGAGGTTCTGCATCTGGGTGGAGGCAATCCTAAGCACAAACACAGGCTGGGCAGTGACTGGCTG
>VXBP01005609.1:0-59038 GCA_013400115.1 Rhinopomastus cyanomelas
GCTTCTGGAGAGAGTTCAGCATAGGGCAATGAGGACGACGGAGATGGAGCACCTCCCTTATGAGGAGAGGTTGAGGGAGCTGGGTCTGTTTAGCTTGGAGAAGAGGAGACTGAGGGGTGACCTCATGAATGTCTACAAATATTTGAGGGGTGGGTGTCAGGAGGATGGAGCTGGGCTGNGGTGGGTGTCAGGAGGATGGAGCTGGGCTGTTCTCGGTGTCATGTAGTGATAGGACAAGGGGCAATGGTTGTAAGCTGGAACATAGGAGGTTCCACATCAACCTGAGAAGGAACTTCTTCACGGTGAGGGTGACAGAGCACTGGAACAGGCTCCCCAGGAGGGTTGTGGAGTCTCCTTCACTGGAGATATTCAAGACCCGACTGGATAGGTTCCTGTGTGACTTGGTTTAGGTGATCCTGCTGTTGCAGGCAGATTGGACTAGGTGATCTTTGAGGTCCCTTCCAATCAGTAAGGATTCTATGATTCTATGATTCTATGATTCCGTTTCACACTGCAGTGCAAATCAGTGGAGTGGCACTGGTGGAAGACAACCAATGTGGTGATGAGAAGAACGAGCCCAGGCTCTCTCAGTGGTTGTTTATGTAGCCATCCCCTCAGGTTTTCTGCAAATCTATTTTGTTAGCTGCTCTGTGGCAGAAGGATGTGGCTGGAGAACTGGGCAGAGAAAAATCTAATGAGCTATAACAAGAGTAAGTGCAGAGTCTTGCATCTGGGNGCAACAAAGATGATAAGAGAGGTGGAACACCTCCCTTATGAGGAGAGGTTGAGGGAGCTGGGTCTCTTTAGCTTGGAGAAGAGGAGACTGAGGGGTGACCTCATGAATGTCTACAAATATTTGAGGGGTGGGTGTCAGGAGGATGGAGCTGGGCTGTTCTCGGTGTCATGTAGTGATAGGACAAGGGGCAATGGTTGTAAGCTGGAACATAGGAGGTTCCACATCAACCTGAGAAGGAACTTCTTCACGGTGAGGGTGACAGAGCACTGGAACAGGCTGCCCAGGGGGGTTGTGGAGTCTCCTTCACTGGAGATGTTCAAGACCCGACTGGACAGGTTCCTGTGTGACTTGGTTTAGGTGATCCTGCTGTTGCAGGCAGATTGGACTAGATGTTCTTTCGAGGTCCCTTCCGATCTGTAATGATTCTATGGTTCTATGATTCTATGATGCCTACATCCTACTGGGGGAAAGGCCAGGAGATGGCAAACCTTTCTACCCTCGATTGCTGGGTTTATGGCACTCCTGTCTTTCTGCCTGTGCATCACAGCTCTGCTCTCCTGCAAGAAAATAAAGCGACCAGACCTGGATTCATCCTCACTAAGGCAGCTGCCTTTCATTACGGATTTTCCCGCAAGGAGCAATTACACCTGACTTTGTTCCCATGCTTTTCACCACCTAGGAGTCCGGCTGGGAGCACAGGCTGTCGCCAGCACGGTTCTGAATGTGCCCAAGGGAACGGTGCTGATCTGCACCCACAAAGGTGCTGTGTCCTGAGGTTTGCTTTCAGTTGTGTTGTTTCACTTCTGGAATCTCCATGGACAGACGCTAAGTTTTCCCTCAGGAACCAGCCAAAACACATGAAAATCTTGCATACCACTCCAAAGTCACCTTGAAATGGCTTGTGAACAAAACGGGAGCAGCTCCTGGCTTGTCACCAGTCCCATGCTTCCCTCTCAGCACCCACTGCCCCTCACCCAGCCAGCACCAGCTCTCACCTGCGCTCCTCCAGGACATGCTGCATTGGGCCTGATCCAGCCTCACCACCTTATCCCAGAGCCAGCTGATAAGTCACAGACACTGGGGTTCCTCCTCATTCATCACACCGAAAGCTTGTCTCATGTGGCTGAGGCCCAGATACAGGAAGTCAGAGTCAGTGTTTAAATTTGCTACAGACTCCCTGCCTGAGGTTAGGGGAGACAGTCGAGTCCTCCATGTCTCAATTGCCCATCTCTGATGCTGAAACCACAGCTTGTCCTCTTATCAACCCTCTGTCCAATTCATAAGCCTTTGGGGACACTGGATCTTGTATGTGGCTCCCCTGGTAGAAGCTGCCCATCACTCTTCGCTGCAGGAAACTCCATTCAGAGTGTAAAAAGCAAAGATGGGTTGCACACATGTGTCTGCAGCCTCTTTCTCAGAGCAGGCACTTTTCCAGAGTTTGGGTACAATGAGGGCAAGAGGCTGGACAGCTGGCTGGGAATGGAGTCTCTGCTCAGCTTCAACAGTGCTGTTCCAGTGGCTGGCTGCAGAGGAGGCTGGCTAGCAAGGGAGTATCCGCGTCAGGGGAGCATCCGAGCAAAAGAAGGTGCATATGAAAGCAAATTTGCTTAAAAGAGGTGGGGGAGCATGGCTCTGGTGAACTGAAAAGGGAAAGAGAACAACTGCTCAAAATCCTGCAGGAGAGTCAAGAGCCACACAAGCACACAAGCACAGAGCAGTGCAAGGCGCCCGGATGAATTTTCTACACCCCTCTGATCTACGAGGAAAGTTACTCCTTTTAACACTTTGTGTCACATGGTTGCAGCATCCTTCTGTCGAGGACAAAGTGCTCCAAACCAAGAGATGCCACCTCTTGTACACATGGCCCTGCAGCTGAGTCTGTGCCCATGCAGGAGACAGCCCTGGGGAAGGGGGCGTGAAGACCCCCGAGCAGCAGGGTGGCTCTAAACGTGTGTCCAAAAGGCACTGCTGCAGCTGCGATGCAGACGTGTGACTGGCAGACCGAAATCACCCTTCATTAGATTAACAACCGATTCAAAGGCTGCGCAGCTGTCGTCTCACCCACTGCCCACTGGGGTTGGGCTGCTTTAATTATGGCAGCCCCGCATACCTTCGGCACCGCTTCCAAGGTCAGAAATGGGGGGGCTTCCAAGGGAAAACCCCAGACTTGCCAAAACAGCCAGACTTAGCCAAAGCGCCTTTGCTTGGGAAATGGCACGGCTAACTGGATATCAACCAGTGGAAGACACAGATAGCTCCATGAGGTGACTGCGAGCCATCTGCCTAGGGATGAGGATTTGGCTTCCTTTGTCTAGAGGCAAAAAAAAAGTGCCATGGCTCCCACTAAAATGACAAAGCACAAAGATGAGCAGGGATTCAGCCAATGACAAAGTAATGAATGAGGTCATGAGGAAACTGTGCCTGGAGGACTCTTCTGTTAAGCCACGGATGGATGAATTTCTCCTCCTCATAACATATGCACACCTTGTCCACTGACAACGGGTGGGCTGGAGCTTTCCTGCAATGCCCAGTAATGTCGGAGTTTCCACACTAGTTGGTGGGGAAGTGCTGCCACGTAAACACACGAGGCGAGTAACTGACATCTCAGGAATCAAATGAGGTAAAAATGTAGCTGGGCCAGTGGTGCAGCCAGAAGGAAACACCGGTAAACACAGCATGCCCGTTTCTAATTGAGACACTTCCTTCCTCCATGTGTGAGGAAGCAGCCAGACCCACCTCCTTCCTTACCAGCTCCCACCAAGCTACACCATATTATGTTTAGTTGAACAGCCAGCACTGACCTTTAAACCACCATACAACCCTTTGTAACCTCCCTGTAAACAGTCTCTTCTGCCCTGGGGACTGGGAACTGAAGACACCCAGGCCATGTTCTTCACCACCCATCAGACATACCCAGGTCTGTCTGGTGGCACTGTGACACTTCCAGACTGCTGAACTTTCTTATCTACCAAAACGAGGCAGTTTCATCTCTACCAAAAATACTCTCCAGGCCCTACTGGCTTCCAAGCCCTGCCATGCCTGGGAAACATCTGAAGGACCAGAAACAGGCTTCGGGCATCCTAACAATTTAAGAGTATAGATGAGACAGTCTAAAATGTCTTGGAATGTGTTCTGCCACCATTTGACTCCAGCCTGAAGTGCTGAAGTCCTGCTCCAGCTAAAACCAGGAGATGCTTTCAGACAGCCATTGGCATCTGGACCTTCAGCAATTTGAGCTGAGCACAAGGCAACAAGATCAAAGCTACCCCTTTTTTTGTGATGCACTCAATAGACTCACAAAAGATGTGTGTGACAAGGTGCCTCAGAGCATGTGACGGATGTCTCTTACCTCCTGCTACAGAATGGGGGGTGTGTGTGTGTGAAATACCCCGCACAGATGAACACGAAGCTCTTGGGCACATTTAGACACAAAGTCTATGGAGAGCAGAAGCAACACAGAGAGCTGGGGAGGAACACAGAAAAACTGAGCAGGCAGGGATCAGATGAGGAAAACCAAAGCCTGGACAGAATTAAGTCTGGCCAAAGGCATCAAGGGCAACAAGAAAAACTTCTACAGTGTATCAGGGATAAAAGGGAAGGCCACGGAAGAGCAAGTCCATTTTTGGAAGGAAATGGGTGACCTGGTCAAGAAGGGACATGAAGAAGGCTGAGGTACTCAATGGCCTGTTTGCATCAGTCTTCACTGGAAAGGGCTCTAGTCACACCACCAAAGTTGCAGAGAGCAAAGGAAACGAAGATCAGATTTGAGACTATCTAAAGAACTCGAAGGTGTGCAAGTGTTTGGGACCAAGAGAGACCCATCTGTGGGTCCTGAAGGAACTGGTGAATGAAGTCACTAAAATGCTTTCCATCACATCAGACAAGTCATGTCCATATACATCTAGGGGCTGTCCTGATAACAAGCCCCAGACTGCTGAGGTCCCAGAGGAAGTTGAGGCAAGAGAGGAGCCTGCCTTGGTTGATGAGGACTGGGTTAGGAATAAGTTGATCAAACTGGATGTACGTAAATCCATGGGCCACTCTCCATCATCGTTTGTAAGTCCTGGGGATCAGGAGAGGTGTCTAGGGACTGGAGGATGGCAAATGTCACTCCAGTCTTCAAAAAGGATAAGAAAGAAGACTCATGTAACTACAGACTGGTCAGCCTCACCTCCATCCCAGGAAAGGTGATGGAACAACTTGTTCTAAGGGTTGTCTCCAGGCACATCAGGGACAGCAGGGTCATTACGAACAGTCAGCATGGCTTCACCAAGAGGAAGTTGTGCTTGACCAACCTGATAGCCTTTTATGAGGGCGTAACCAGGTGGACGGATGATGGCAGAGCAGCAGATGTGGTCTATCTTGACTTCACTAAGGCATTTGACACAGTCTCACACAGCATCCTCGCAGCCAAACTGAGGCAGTGTGGTCTGGATGACGGGGTAGTGAGGTGAATGGTGAACTGGCTGCAGGATAGAAGCCAAAGAGTAGTGGTCAATGGGACAGAGTCTAGTTGGAGGCCTGTATCTAGTAGAGTCCCCTAAGGGGAATAGTACTGGGACCAGTCCTGTTCAGTCTATTCATTGATGATTTGGATGAGGGATTGGCATGCACTGTCAGCAAGTTTGCTGATGACACCAAGCTGGGTGGTGTCGCCGACACCCCTGCAGACTGTGCTGCCATTCAGCGAGACCTGGACAGGCTGGAGAGCTGGGCAGAGAGAAATGTAATGAAGTATAACAAGGGTAAGTGTAGAGTCCTGCATCTGGGCAAGAACAACCCCAGGTATATGTTGGGGACTGAGGTGTCGGAGAGCAGTGTAGGAGAAAGGGACCTGGGGGTCCAGGTAGACAGCAGCATGACTATGAGCCAGCAATGTGCTCTTGTGGCCAAGAGGGCCAACAGCATCCACGGGTGAATCAGAAGGGTGGTGGTTAGCAGATGGAGAGAGGTTCTTCTCTCCCTCTACTCTGCCCTGGTGAGACCACATCTGGAGTATTGTGTCCAGTTGTGGACTCCTTAGTTCAACAAGGACACGGAGCTGCTGGAGAGAGTCGAGTGCAGAGCCACAAAGATGATGAAGGAAGTGGAGCACCTTCCTTGTAAGGAAAGACTGAGGGAGCTGGGTCCCTTCAGGTTGGAGGAGACTGAGGGGTGACCTTATTAATGTTTATAAATATTTGAGGGGTGGGTGTCAGGGGGATGGAGCCAGGCTCTTCTCAATGTCATCTAGTGATAGGATAAGGGGCAATGGAACATAGGAAGTTGCACATGAAATGTGAGAAGGAACTTCTTCACAGTGAGGGTGAAGGAGCACTGGAACAGGCTGCCAGGGGAGTGGTGGAGTCTCCTTCACTGGAGACATTTAAGACCCACCTGGATGCGTTCCTATGCGACTTGGTCTAGGTGATCTTGGTGTGGCAGGGGGGTTGGACTAGATGATCTTTTGAGGTCCCTTCCAATCCCTGATGTTCTGTGATTCTGTGGTGATGTTTCCACTGACTGGAAAAGGGGAAACATGACACCCATTTACAAAAAGTAGAAAATGAAAGAGCTGGGAAACTACAGTCTCACCTCTGTGTCCAGCAGGATCATGAAGCAGATCTTCTTGCAGGCTCTGCTAAGGTGCATGTAAATTGATTATATGATTGGTGGCAACCAACATGGCTTCACCAAGGGCAAACTGCACCTGACAAATTTGGTGGCATCTCACAATGGAATTACAGCATCAGCAGATAAGAGCACGTGACATCATCTGCCTGTGTCTGTGCAGAGCATTCGGCACTGTGGCACTGTCTCAGCACAACATCTTGGTCTCTAAATTGGAAAGACGTGGATATGACAGGTGGACCACTCAGTGAACAAGGAATTGGCTGTATGGTTGTTCTCAAAGAATTGTGATCAGTGGCTCAGTTCAAGTGGAGACCTGTGAAAAGTAGTGTTTCTCAGGCATCAGTACTGGGACCAGTGCTATTTAACATCTTTGTCAGTGAGATGGACAGTGGCACTGAGTGCCCCCTCAGCAAGTCTGAGGATGACACCAAGTGGTGTGGTGTGGCTCACACTCTGGACAGAAGGGAGGCCATCCACAGGGACCTTGACAGAAGCTCTGCAGAGAAGGATTTGGGGATGCTGGTTGATGAAAAGCTGGATATGGATCAACAATGTCCAAGCGCAGCCCAGAAGGCCAATGGTATCAAAAGAAGCATGGCCAGCAGGTTGAGGGAGCTGATCATTCCCCTCTGCTCTTGTGAGACCCCGCCTGGCGTACTGCATTCAGCCCTGGAACCCCCAACACAAGAAGGACATGGATCTACTAAAGCAGATCCAGCAAAGGGCCACAAAGATGATCAGAGGGCTGGAACACCTCTCCTATGAAGGCAGGCTGAGAGAGTTGACATTGCTCAGCCTGGGGAAGGCTCCAGGAGGACCTTGTAGCATCCCCTCCAGTACCTAAAGAAGGCCTGCAGGAGAGCTCTGGTGATAGGCTAAGGGATAATGGCTTCACAATGAGTGAAGGGAGATTTAGATTGGAAATTAGAGAGAAGTTCTTCACTATGCAGGTGGTGAAACACTGGAATAAGATGCCCAGGAAGTTGCGCATGCTCCATCATTTGGAAGTGTTCAAGGCCAGGTTGGATGGGGCTTTGAGCAACCAGGTTTACTGGGAGTTTCCCTTTCCATGGAAGGGTGGTTGGAACTAGCTGAGCTTTGAGTTACCTTCCCGGTCAGACCGCTCTATGATCCTTTCTCTTACCCCCATCAAACCCTGGTTCCCACAGAAAAGAAAGCCTGAGTGCACAGGCCGAGCTAAATGCATGCTGCAGCTCACGTAGGTACCTGCAGTGATCTAGAAAAAGAGCTAGGAAACATTCTCCTAAGAGCCCTGCCTCTCCCCACATCCTCCTAAGAGCTCTTCTCTGCCCTTTGCCCTCATTTTCTGGACAATCTTTTTCTGAGGCGACATCACAGACTCAGCACTGAGCTCTGCCTACCCCAACGTTGGCGTGCAGCTCGCTGGCTAACAACAGCCACGCTGGCGTGCTCACACGGGGCTGCAGGCATGCTGCACGTTTGTAACAGCGCTCAGAAACAGCGGTGATGAGACGCGACACCGCATGCCGAGTGTTCAGCATTGATACAATGCCCAGGCAGGTCTGAGTGCCTCTGGCAGACAAGGCAGAGGGCGAGCTCCTTTTCTTTGCCATCACAATAACCCAGTGGGCTCACTAGAATCCTATCTGCAAGATCTCACAACTAAGCAGGATGTCCTATTCATAAATCAAATCCCAGCAGACCTCTCCCTCGACAGGCTTTTCCCTTCCTGGACTGGACTTTCTGGAAACCTAACATTGAAGGCTCCCGCGAACGTCTGTGCACGTTGTCCTACCTACAGTCCCCACTGCTGAAGTTCAGTCTGTGTCCGAACGTCAACAGGACTGGCCTGTGCTTAGGAAGAGATCTGGAAATGTTTCCTTTCAGTAGGCCACCTATTTCTAAACAAGTACCCGCGCTATTCCACGTGACCTCACAACTCCGGGACAAAGCGACGTGTGTATGTGCCCAGCGAGGGACGTTATTCAGTTGTCTCAGCAGCCTTGCCCTACACCAGATGTGGGATGGACCCTGTGGAGTACCTCAGATACTGCTCAAGCCTCCTGTACTGCCCTCCCCGTTATTTAGGCGATCGTAGCTGATGGGAAGGATATTTCCTGAGAGTCATCTGCAGAAAATGAGATCTCTGCCTTAGGCCCATAATTCAGGAAGCAATTGCCAGGAAGCAAGTCCCACCCTGCCCCCCTACGGTGGGTCCATCGCTGTTGGGTCAAAATCGCAAGCAGCTGCTTGGCTTGGGGTTTTCAGGTGCACAAACATGTCAGAGCTACATCTGTGCTTTCTTTGGTGAGCTGTTCCTCAGGTTCACAGAGTGACTGGGGATTTGGGACACACAGAAGGCTGCTCCACTTCCAGAGGGAAATTTTGCCCCAAAGGGTCCATGCATAGTGGGACGTCAGGCTGCAAAAGGGGAGACGGACCATAGATAACACAGGCACTAGCCAAGACAGGCAGTCGATACGTAACTGCCATCACGCGTCACATATTGATTGCTGTGGCTTCCCCAGGACACACAGGGAGGCTTCACAAACAGCAGGGGATGGACTTGCATTTGAAAAATCTCTGCTTTATACAAGGACACAGTTTTGGTGACCCACATGGAGCCACTGCTACCACCCATAGGTGGGGTTTATGGCTAAACCAAACTGCAGGGAAGCTGCACAGCAGACAGAACATGCAGAGGACTCTGACACCGTTATTTTACACCAGCAGTTCTTCGACTGATGTGTTCTGTGATTCTCACAGAAACGTTTCCTGCTTAAAATTGTTATTATAGCAGGACTTACTCTTGTCAGCAGTTACAAATGCAGAGATGTGTTGGGGGTGACCTTCGGAGGTCCCCTCACACCCAGTACCTTCTGTGATGCTGTGCACACATAGGTGGGCTCATACATGTGTAGGCAGAGATTTTCTTTTTCCCTAACAGATGAAGACAGAAAAAGCTACAGGTATTCAACCCCCCCCGCCCTTGGATTCAAACCTGGAAACATGCCAGTAGAGGATGTGTCGGGTAGAGTTTTGATAGCTATACTCACGTGAACTGTGAGAAAGGAGAAACAGGTCTGCACCTGTATATCCACCAAGACTGTGATGCAGCTCTGGCTGCCTGCAGAACTCTTTGCTGGGACAGAAACATGTCACAGGCTAGCTGGGACTGACAGGGAATATTTGGAGTCACACGACTCAACACTGACTTGTTGCTGCTGCAAATAAGCCCACTTATCATTTTACCAGGGAACTGTTGCCATCAGTTGAGCTTTCAGCTGCAAGTGTTCCTGGGGACATCATAACACCAGACCTAGCAGGCTGTGTTTTCAGTACAAAGCCCACCAGTAGCAACACTGGCCCAGGCAGTTAAGGTTGCTCTCTCTTCTTGTCCTCTGTGTCACCCTGTCACACCACCTAGCACCACTGTCTGTGGGGGCACATTTTGATCTAGCACAGGGCATATACACAGAACAAAAGTCACTAAATAAAGCCACAACGAAGAATCCTTTGGTTCTGACCCAGCTCAGGTATCCCACCTGCCTGACAGCATTGGCCAAAAGCAGGTGGGCAGCAGAAGGTGGGTGAGCCCCAGTGTGAGGCAGAGGTGAAGAGCTGACGGCACTCAGTGCTAAAGCCAGCAGAGCTGCCACAGACACAGCAGTGCAAAAGTACTGCCTGGCTGAGTTCCCCAGGGGAACAGGGCAGCTGTAGAGGATGACTCTCCCTAATGCCCTTCCAGCCTGTATTTAGAGGATTTCCAGAGCCAGCTGCAGTGTCTATGGCCCTTCAGGTGATGCTCAGTGGATTTTCCTCCACAAACTTGTCTAATGTCCTCCTGGATCCACACAAGCTTCCTTAGCATCTACAATACTCCTGTAATGGAGGGAGCCGCTCCACCCCCAGGTCATGAAACAGGACCACCGGGTGTGGTGGAGGGCCCAGGCACAGAGCATGTGCATCCCGGCAGGACTCACATGCTTTGCTGAGGGCAGCACAGGACAGACCATGGGTCAGGCTGACCCTCCACATCAGGCACGATGATGGGTTGTTATGGGCAGGAGAGAAGCTCCTGCTGCCTTATCCTACCAGAGCACAAAGTAGTGGCCAAGGGACCAGGTCACACTTCAGAGTACAAATCAGAGCAAACAACAGGGCTCAGGAAGGGGCATCCCATTCCCTTTGTCCTAAGAAATGTACGTGTTCCTCTGACTTCAAGCAGGCTCCTACATTTTGCCCTTAATAACCCCCTGTAGCTACAGACTGGGGGATAAGTGGCTGGAGAGCAGCCTGGCAGAGAAAGACTTGGCAGTACTGGTTGACAACCAGTTGAACGTGAGCCAGTATGAAAAGGCCAGTAGCATCCTGGCTTGTATCAGGAATAGTGTGGCCAGCAGGACTAGGGACACAAATCTGTGCCTGTACTGGGCTCTGGTGAGGTCCCACACTGAGTACTGGGGGTAGTTCTGGGCCCCTTGCTTCAAGAAAGAGATTGAAGAGCAACGAGGAGAACTAGAGGGAAAGTTTTCTGAGGAGAGGCTAAGGGAGCTGGGGTTGTTTAGCCTGGAGAAGAGACTCAGGAAGAACCTTATCTGTAACTACCTGAAGGGAAGTTGTAGACAGCTGGAGGTCAGGCTCTTCTCCCAGGCAACCAGTGATAGAAGGGGAGGGCAGGACCCAAAGCTGCATCACAGGAGGTTTAGGTTGGATGTCAGGAAGCACTTCCTCAGGGAAAGGGTGATCAGACATTGGAATAGACTAACCATGGAGGTAGTGGAGCCCCTGTCCCTTAAGAAAAGATTGGATGTGGCACTTAGTGCCCTGGTCTAGCTGACTGTGGTGATCTTGGTTCATAGGCTGGACCTGATGATCTTAGAGGTCTTCTCCAGCCTCAATAAATCTGTGAAAGCATTTGGGATTCTGGCTTGTGGGTAGTGATTTTGCCCAAGATAGCTGCTGCTCTCTTTGCACAGTCCTCACCACAGCCAAAACACCCTGCCTGCAGAAGATGCGGTTCTTGCGGTTCCTTCAGTGCTGATGGACCGCACACTTCGGGTGGGAATGCCTGTATCGCTGCTGATGTTGGCTGTGGCAGAATGACAGCTCATTAAGCATCCAGAAGGTTTTGACACCGTGCACCTGTCGCTTGGACATCAGATCCTGGCCGTTCACATTTGGACAACACTCGAAGCCTTTCACAGAAGCTGAATGTTCAAAGACACAAAATCCTCTCGCATGACAGACCTGGCAGCATTCCTGTACTCACTTTAGTTTGCCTCTTCATTTGAAACGGCATCTACTTTCTGGTGTGGCTGAAACCCTGAGTGTAAAAATAAATCGAAACTGAGTCACCGGACTTGATAAAAGCAAACAGACGTCATCACAATGAGAGCAAAGCCCCACTTCGAGCCTCTGCTGTGCTGCTGAGTTACAGGACTAATTAAAGGAATGTACAAAACTGTAATGACTGAAGTGGCCATGAAACATGTTGCTGATACTTAAAGAAACCTGGTGGAAACAGAAATCCTAGCTGGTGGACAAACGCTTACATTGTGAAATGTAAATTCACAGCGTTACCTTTCTCCAGAGTCAACAAACAAATATTTTAAGGCAGAAAACCCACCCAGCAAACACTGACTTCTTACACTGCGGAAATTCTTGCCGCACTTGTGCTGGCCACAAGCCTCGCAATCATTATCCAATCCCTTCCAACCCCTAACATCCTATGATCCTATGATCCATTCCCTCTGTTCACCCTGTCTGTTGTGGACACCAACCCAGCTACTGCCGTAGGAGGCCCAGCTGCCTGTACACCCAGCACAAACCAAGAAACACTCGAGTGCTTCGAATGACTCATCTGGGGCCACAGGCAGCCTTTGGAGACAGGGTAGATCTCTCAGCTCAGGTGCCTAAAGTGGAGCAGGATGAGAACGTACTAAATACCCATCTTGGAAGGGGAGGGTTGGGTCCTCCACATACAGTTTTACCAGTGGGAATGCCCCAGTGCCAAGCTGATGGGAACATGGGGGGGCAGGGAGCCTGCATTCCTCTTGTCACCCACAGCCAGTCCCTGGCACAGCGAGCACCTGTGTCTCTTTCTACTGACTTACCCCAGTGCCCAGTTGTGGCTGCTGGCTCGGGTTTGCCTCCACGAGCAAAACAGTGCCACGCTTGGAAGCAAGGATAGTTACTGACAGAACAGGCCTGATCCAAGTAATAAAGGTTTCATCCATAGGATCATAGGATGTTAGGGGTTGGAAGGGACCCAAGAGATCATGGATCCAACCTCCCTGCTGGAGCAGGACAAAACTATCTAACACAGATCACAGAGGAACGCATCCAGGCGGCCTTGAAAGTCCCCAGAGAAGGAGACTCCACGACCCCCCTGGGGAGTCTGTTCCAGTGCTCTGTGACCCTCACAGTAAAGAAGTTCCCCCTTGTGTTGAGGCGGAACCTCCTGTGCTGCAACTTACACCCATTGCTCCTTGTCCTATCACATTTACTGGCCTTTTTGGCTTGGAAAGCACTTTCATCAGATTATGTTACAAAACGGATGCTGTCTTTTCTACTGGTGCGGAGAAGGGCAACTCTTCCCACTCACCCCAATTGCTTCCACTGGAAACAGCAGCTGAAAAGTGTTACTTGTCCTCAGAGCAAAAACCTCTGTTACTGAAGCTCAGCAGCAGAACCTGAATTGCTTTAGTTAGGCCTTTAGTTTTGGTCTGCAGGATGAGAATCCGAAGACACTGAAGTCAACCCGGTATGTGCACGGGGAGCAGTGAGAAGACAGGGAAGAGAGCAGTGAAGGCAAAGAACCAAGTTGTGCTCTTCTCGCTTCCACCTGTCCCACATTTTCAAGCCACAGAATTGAATTCTCTTGCCAATCTAGTTATAAGGAAAACTGCCCTGTGGGAGCTGCTTTGCCTGTTAAACAAATACAACATTTACAGACTGATTTCTCTCACTGTTTATTTATTATGTCCTGAGTGAACGACCTTAAAGATTGCTCTCTCTGATGAATCAGTGTGAGATGATTTTCCAAGAGCATGAAAGTGAAGTAAACCATCAAGTTTGCACAGGTGCATCAGAGATTAAGAGATCAGCCACAGAGCCACGAAGATCTATGGCAAAACGCCCAGTGGGACCAAGAACAAACCTCCAGAGTGTTTTCTAAAATGTCACCATTAGCAGGGAGATGTCTTGCCTGGCAATCCCAGGAGTTTGCTGGGTGCTAACCACAGCCTTCTGCAGCACTCCTTGGAGATGGAAGCTGCTGGAATTTCTTATGCATCTGAAAACAGATGAAGCAAATATTAATTCTGCTGGAGCAAGACAAGTGGAACTGAGATGCTGATGTATACTATGGAAGCCTTCAAATTCTTCCTAACCTGCAGGAAGAGGGCATCTTACAGGTGCAGGAAGCCTATCTGCACTCATTGGACGGGGACACACTTTTACTTTCTACGAAGAACTCTAAAGAGTCAGCTCCTGGGAAAAAATACACCAGCCATCAAAAGGTGGTTTTGAGATGAATAACCACCTTCTGTGCAGTCACACGAGTTTTGTTCTTATCACACTACACAGAAGGACTCTGGCCTGAGAACCTTCTGCCAGCTGGAATGGCCAAGTGCAAAGGTTATGTCCTGACTTGCTGGTCTGCACAGAGGTGCTGAATGAAGTTAATCAGTGTTCAAAATCTCCCACTGCCTCCTCTCATCTTCTCCTGGAGGGACACACACATTTCCCGTTAATGGCCTGGAAACTCTCCAAAACATCTCAGCACAAAGAGCCACAGATGTGGAATACACGGGCAAGTGCAGAGACACCGGTCCTGCAGGAATGCAGGTGGAGATCCCTTAGCAGCGCTCACACGTAGGCTCGACTCTGCATACACGACAGGAAGGAGCGGAGCACTTGCTGTGCCTTGGGAATGAAGGGCTGTCAGTGTTTCTCGTCTGAAAAACGACGTCATCAGTGCTGAGGTCACCTTTTGCTTCAGTTCTCTGTGGGCAAACTCCCACTTCTGCCCTTTCATACTGCTGCTTTTGCTCTGCATCGTACAGCCTCCCCCAAAAACAAAAGCAGAGAGAAAGAATAAAAATTCATTCAAATCAATTTTTTTACAAGCTTTCCAGAGTGCTTTTCCTAAGAGGAAATCTCGGATGTCCACAGAAACCCATCCCCCAAATCATACTATTGAACACGTTCTCCCAGTTAAATTATAAAATTCTTCAAGTATTTTAGTAAGAGAGGGAAGTCAAGCAGAAGGCGGGAAAGGACAAGACGTGAGGGGCCACGTGCTTCATGAGCTGAGTCGCCCCTGAATACAACCAGCTGCCAACAGACAGCTGCTGTGCTGCCCAGCTGCAGGTTAGTTCTGGCCTCGCGCGGAAAAGCTGCTGAACAGCACAGAATCCTGTGAGGTGCTGATGCTGTTCTCCTCCTGTCCCACCGTGGCACCGACACCAGAAGCCCTGCAGTCGATAGCGTTATCTGCCTGATGCTGAGGGTGCTTTCTGCATGCCAGGCTCACTCTAGTCCAAATCAGATAAGCATCAGCTCTAGTGCTGCTGACAAGCGACCAGCCACCACAGCACTTTGAGCCTTTTTCAAAACAAGGGCCCACAGGCATCTTCTGGTGCTGAATGCTCGGGACGGGAAAGAGGGCAGAACAGAGGAAGGTGCCAGTCTTTGTGATAAGGACAAGACATGGAAAAAGAGTCTCATAATCAGTCACAGGCACCTAGGAGACCTCCTGCTCTGATCTGTTGTTGCATCCTTGGCTGCTATTCTGGATTCAAGGACAGAGATTTTTCAAAGTAAAAAAAACCCCAAAGCATCCCCTGCCAGGCAAAGGAAGGAAAGGGACTACAACTGGCCCTTGGGAGAGGTGTCAGCATAAACAGAAAGCCATGGCATCTACCTGTCTGCATCCCTTCCTCTCTCTGCAGGTTGTGGCCATGGAGCAGACAGAAGACACCCTGCTGCAGCTGGGCAGCTCCTGGGGCTCTGCTTGGATAGCTCAAGACAGGCCAGATAACTTTACACAGAACTCCAGTCACTGTTGCTGCTGTTTTGCTTTCTCAGTTCTGCTCTATCCCCTGCAGTGATCCCACACCCACTGCTGATGCAGAGGAGCTGAAATATCAGCCTGGTTGGATCACGCAGGATTTACTGCCCCTTGGGGATAGCATCACTGCAGCTGCCCCACGGTCACCTTATTACATACACCATCCAAAGCCACTAGCAGGCTCAGCAGCACGGGGAGGCTGCTCGAAGACCTTCTGCAATGAAAGAAGGCGTTTTTTGAAAGCTGACAGGGAGATGAGGGCTGCAGGGGCAGCACTAACACATGCTGTGCTTGGCTGAAGCTCTGGGAGATGTGCGGATTCGCAGCCAGAATGATGCCATGGACCCGACCAGCTTTTCCAGGCTCCTGCTACAGCAGAAACGAATCACACTGGGACATTTTCCAGTTTCCAAGACATACTCCAAGTCTTGGTTTGCCTGTTCCCTGGCCATATGTTTTACTTCCCATGGAAGCTGAGCTCTTCAAAGAGTCACAGATTCCATACTCAAAAAGCATCCTGCCCTAACCCCCACCAAGGGAAGGGAGGATGTGCTACAGCATGAACAGGTGCACACATGGGCCTTCTCAAACCCCAGCTCACCAGTGCCACAGGCATTGCGGCCAGGGACAGTGGTTTCTGCTCCTGAGAATCCCTTGGGAACAGACCTAACCCTTTGACCTGCCCTAAGGGACGAGCAACCCTAATTTCCTGTCTCACTTCCTTTGTAAACAGAAACTCCTTTTTCCTATGTCATTGCTTAAGGGTTGATCCCTGAAAGCAGCTTCTGCTCCTTCTTGCTCTTGGTGCCAGAACACCCTTTGTCCTTGTCCTTTTGCTTTCCCTTGAAGTATTCAGAAAGGACTGCTTCAGTCTCAGGATCACAGGATCCTCATTCAGGATGGTTTCAGCCCCTGTGAGTCCTTTTGTGTCCGACTAGTCTGCCGGCAGCTTCATTCCACAGGTGCTGTGCAGGGGAGTCCTTGTCTTGCACAGGAGACTGAATTGGACAGAAGCATGTTTACATGGGAAAATGAGCAACTTTATTGAAAGAACAAGTGCTGACTTGGGATCTCAGAGCTGGGAGCAGGTACCTCTGCCTCAATGCAGCCGAGAAAGATGTGACCTCTCAGCTTGGCCCCAGACACTGTGACCCTGGAAAGGACATGAGTCCATGATCCTGCTGTTGCAGGCGGATTGGATTAGATGATCTTTCGAGGTCCCTTCCAATCCGTAGTGATTCTATGATTCTATGATCTTAGCAGTCTCTCATCTGGAGGAGCAGAGGAACACAGACTGAAGTACTTCTGCCTCCCACTGTTAATCCTGAAAAATGGATTCCTTCCCTGGTACGGAAGCCAACACACACAGAGGGCTGAGGTATTTCTTGTAATACAGGTTTGCACAAAGCTGGGAGCTAGGTGGTCTCCACAAAGACAGCTCTACCCTAGAATGTACTCTCATTTATAGACAGAAAATGTAAAGTCACATAAAGAACAGGTAAATGAAGAAAATGCAAATCCACTCTGAGAACACTGTAAGTTTATGCCCAAGGCTTATCTCCAGGAGTCCTGATGGAACTTTGCTGCTTAAGGTGATACTATCTGCTTCCACCCAAAGCCAGGCGCCTAATGTTAAAATAGAACTTACGGCTCGCACCTTTTGTTCAGGTTTCCTCACACTGAAACTGATGCACAAAAGATAACCTGGCCCACTGGCAGGAGCTGCATGTCCAGTGCCTTCCTGTCCACTGAGTTCTCTCGAATCTGGGCTGCAAAGGACTCTTAGGACTTCGCAAAGACGGGTCATTCTAGCAGCGTGCGTGGGTCTCACCCATTACCTGTGTAAGTCATGGGTTTCACTTATTACCTCAGTCATGAGAGGCTATGTCACAGCTGAACAACTACGTGAGCCAGGAGCCAAGTGGAGGCTGGGAACACTCTGGATCCCTCTTCTCCTTCCCTGTGCCACCCACTACATGGGCTGCAGTACTAGCCAAGCAAGATGACAGCTCCCCTGTGTCTGCCAGACACTTCAGACACTTACTACTAAGACTTACGCAACCCAAATACAAGTAGTCAGACTTAAGGCAGAATGGAGGAGCTACATGAAAGGCAACCAAAGCAGAAATCCAACTTGGAGCACTGAACCCTGCAGCTCGCTTCGTCTGACATCAAGAATGCTTCAACTGAAAATCAGCCCCTCAGGAAATTTGCTTCATGTGGCTTAACTGGGCATGCAGGAAGCCTATGACTGCACAAGGAACTGAACCCACATGCCTCCCAGGCCCAGATATACCCAACAGCTACTCTCTACCTCTTCCTGGAGAACTGCATCTCAGGCCCCAGCAGGAACTACAAGCACTATCCGTAGTGTGGAGAGTGGAGTATAACATGTAGAATCTAGTGCCCAAAGAAATTGAAATGCAGGTTTAAGAGACTGTAACGCAGTGGCAGCAGAGCACCTCGGTGGAACTGCTCAGTTGTGCAGCAGTGTTTCGCTCTTCGTGTCATCATAGCAGTGCCTTGGAAACATCCTCCAGCCCTCTTCTCTGTGCTTTTCTTGTCACAGCCTTATCAGTGAGCAGGGTGCCAGTGGGACACCCCCTGCTGCAGACAGCCTGCGCAGTAGAAACTACTTATCACTATGGAAGCCTCCATTATAATTAAAAATTAATGGCAGACACGCTCTACCTTTCACCACTCTGAAAAATGTGTACTGTTCCGGGGCCAAAGGCTTGCGACACACCGAGCCCTTCCTGTGCCAGGCTCAGCCTACCACTCAAAAGCTGCTTCCTCCACAGCAGCTTCCACAGCAGTTCCGCTGCGCTGTCACGCCTGCAAGCTGTCCTTGAAGCCTCCTCCCTCCCTGGGCACTTAGAGCAGCAGCTCCATTGTTTCCAGCAGCTCAGCCTTTACGATTCCAAGAGGCAGTCCCTTTTTGGCCGACTGTGTTCCAGATTGCCATCAGTGCTTGCTAAAGGACTCCAGCACCCTGTGTTCTTTCCCCATTTACAACCAAGAGGTACCTCCTTTCCCTTGGCTTCCTCACCCAAGGTCTGTCTGCAGCTAGATTAGCCGCATGAGCGCTGGAGACGCTGGCTGTGCCTGACGAGCGATCTCCAGAGGTTTCCGGGCAGCGTTACTCGCTGTCAGCATTGTTAGAGCTGAAGAGCTGGGCGGCAGATCAGGGCTGCACAGGACATCGTTGCTAAAGAGGCTTCCTGAAGGGGGCTTCCTTACTGGAACAAGGGTGATTCACTCCTGCTGGGCTCGTCTCGCTTCCGAGATTAAGCTTCTGCCACAACAGGGCAGTAACGTGTGCACGAAAATCGCTTTGAGGGCATCAAGTTACCGCAAAAGCAAAAAAGAAGAGAAATGACATTTGGGAAGAAGTCAATCGCTACCAGCAGCTTCTTGCTGCTGAACAGTTTCCCGGTGCACAGGGAGGTCTATGCCTTTTTGTGTCAGAAAGAGGATGAAGCATTCCCTGTGTTTTCCCAAACGCATCTGTACCCAGCCAGGCTATGAAATGGAAAAACCCATCGCCAAGAGCACACGTATTTCCGTGCGCTCACAGTGGGGATTTGGCAAGCCCACAGAGATACAGCAGAGGCAACTACCTGGCCACCGGTCACACCAGCATTGCGATGATGCACTACAGATCCCCTAGATGCCCCTGTGAGCAGCTCTGCTCACACACCTCCAGTCCCAGCAAGGTCTGCTAGGTGGGCAGGGGACACTCAGGCCCAGCAGGAAAGCCTGTGCTCACCAGCACTCAAGTTTACAGTGTGTGCCTGTTGGTCACCTGTCCTTCTCCTCGGGTTCATCACTGGCAAAAGGCACCCCACATCACGTCAGTGCCACTTCCCAGCACAGGCAAGGCCCTGGTGCCTTTTAGCCACTTCCCTGAAGTAAAGCAGCTCAGGAATTCCACTCAGGATCACATGTACCCATGTTCCAGCCTGGGCAGAAACAACCATCACTCAGAGCCCAGGCATGGCTGACCCACCTCGCTCGGACACTCTCACCTACCCTGCCTGTCACCTCTTTGGAGACTTTACTCCCTCTTACTGCTGGCACCCAGCCTGTTTTCATCCCTCAGTGCCATCACTAGCAGCATGAAGGAGCATGGAGAAGCTATGTGACACCTGCTCAGCCCAGCCTCGGGGTGCCACCAGCCACAGTTAAAAGCAACTGAGAAGGCAGAGGGAGATGGAGCGAGGCCCCGCAGGTCTGTGAAGTCGCATGTACCAGCTTCTTGCATCCATGCTACAGGTCTCTCCAGCCTTCTGCAGGGCCAAGGTAGCAGCTCCCCACCAGCACGTTGCTTCTCTGGAAACCTCCCTTTCAGCAGAAGCTGCCTTCCACTCACCCACAAAAAATCATTCTCTTCCCCGAGTACTGCACCCCTTGTACCAGGCCAATGAAGCCCCCCTGGAAAGTTTACAAACCATGTTGGCAGGAGCAGTCTACCTCACTGGGCCACAGGCCTCCGTGCCCTTGGCATTGCAATGCTCTGCTTCCCACCTAGGTCAGTTTGAAGACTCATCCACCCATTTCTCTTTCCTTGCCATTACGATGTCCACCACCCTCTTCCTCACACAAACAGCTCCCAGAAACCCAGAGGCTGCAAAGCCTTCCTGAAGACCTATCTTTGTGCTGCACCAAAGATCCCAACTAACCCTACAAGAGTTGTAAAAATGCCAGGAACCACAGTAGCAAGTCCTCTGTTAAAGCTACAGTAATGCTGGCGACCAGCAAGGGACTGCTTGCATCGATCAACTTTTGCACGTGCCACAGCTAAGCCAAAGTGTCCTTGAAACTGATTCTGGACACCACAGATCCTGCTCAGGAGGAAGAGATGCCGACACAAGAACTGGGCTTCTTTTCCTACATTCTGATTTGCTGTTTCCTTGTAATCCAGGGTGATTGCTGCACTTTATTTGACCCCCAGCAGTAATACATCTACAGAAGCATTTATCTCTGCAAAGAGCTTCTGACAGCTCACTTGATTTCTTAACACCCAACCCATCCCTCTGCTACATACCCAGGTGACATGAAAGCCCATGTTGCAGCTCACTTGGACTTGACCTTACCCATCCAGGCTGCAGAACCACTCAGGCTGCAGAAGATCCTTCCCCAGCCCTTGCCAATGCCCATATCAGCCTTCCCCTCAGCAATCACTGCCTCTCCTGACTGCAGGCTAAGAGCACAGAAAGTGAAAACCATACGTGTTCAAAACAACTGAGCACCTGGCATCAGAAGTGCTTGAACCGCAGTCGCGCCCACAATAAAAGTTACAGTCCTAGAAAGGACATGTGGAACTACAATTTGGTCAAAGTCTTTTTAAGGTTTTACAGGTCGTAAAGATTGCCATAAAGCACCAGAGACGTTCAAAATCAGTATGACCTCAGGAGTTTTCTGATTACTTTTTATCAGCTGTAACTTGTAACTCACACATCTCAGAAGCAACCACCAGGTGCACAAGTTCCTGCACACGTATTACTTGCAGAACACCACAGGCGTGGCCAGATGCAGATGCAACGTAGATGCTGTGAGGGGACGGGGCTGCAGCCATGCTCTGCATGTTCCTGAACTGGTAGCACGTGCACTGGGCAGAGGCAACAGAGGAGAAGAGGATCCTTATTCCTCAGGAAAACTGCTTTCTCCTCACTCCTAGCATCCTTGCAGGACTGGAAGCAGTAGAGGAGATGAATCATACTACACTGCACTTGCAAAACCTTATCAGTTCTGAAGTCCAATTTGTGCTAATCAGTGCATATCACAAGTGCAAACGTTAACCCACAGGAGCAGCTAAATGACTGGTGGAACCGGATGAAATTGAATCATCTGAAAGTTCACTCGTGGCCATATGACTAAATTGCCATCCTGTCCCCTTCTTCCTCTGACTTACTTCCTTCTCTTAAATTGCCCTAACAGGGTGATGTGCCTTGAACTCTACTTCACCACCTGTGTCATGAGCTCTTGGGAGTGGGTCAGCAACAGCATGCAACCAAACACCGGCTTCCCTCAAGTATGGCAACCCTCTGCACAGTTCCTATCCAAGGGCTCACAGGCCATTTCAAAGATGCCAGGCCACCGATGCTACCACGATTGCCGCTCAGGATGGGGCACAGAGCTGCTGGGGCAGGTCTGCCTTCAGACCGGGACTTACTTTCTTCTAATGAGGTTTTGTAGTTTCTTGTCAGTCAGGTTGTTGTTAAGGACAAACTTCGATGTGAGACAGCACACAAAGCATTGGTGGGGCAGTACAGTATCTACCCAAGCTTCTGAAGTTACAGCAAATCAGCTAAGGGGTTCCTAATTAGTTTGTTCTTTGCATCTAACTGATCATCAGCATCAACTACGAAAGCCAGTATTTGCCAAGAGTGTGAGCAAACTGATTAACTTCAACGGCTCTCTAAGCAGTATGTAAACCTGAAAGGAGTAAAAGTCAACGTTAGTTGTGCAGCTGATGCGGTGAAGTAAGCAGACTCTTTGTTCTAAGGGTTTTTACACCAGATTTTTCATCTTTTGTGACAGCTTAGCATGAGCCAAGTTTTGCTTTTGGATATGTGGATTTAAAACTGGAGCAGCTGATCCTGTCATAGTAACAGTGAACTCACATTTTGTTCTTCACTTACTTCTGACATTGTGCAACAGAGGAAATGGTGATGGAGCAACGCCAGACTTTGAACAGATCTCGTAAAAATAGTGCTTTTATCGTGTGAACCACCTTTTCTTCTGCGAGCTAGTCATGCAGTTAATCAATTACCACACAAAAGAATCCCAAACTTTTCAACAGGATCCAGAAAAAAAGCAACATTCTGAAGCCGATGTTTTCCAAAGCATAGGCTGAACTCTTGATATTTTTAAATCTTGATTTTTTTAAACCTTTCTAACAGCCACAATTTCACGCTGAAGCAAAACTTCACAGCAAAGTGAAACCAAGATTTCTATTGCATGGGCTAACCAGCCTTTTAACTGCAACAGCACCTTCCAGCACTGTATCTGCCCTGCGTACCACCCATTGCTCAACTCTGCAAAGAAAGCTTTGGCACGCTCTCTGTTTTTGAAGCACCATCTGTTATTTAGAGACTTTCCTTTATTCATACATTGTGAAGAACCCCATGTGTTTCAAGGAAAAGAGAGACTCAAAGAGGACCACAAGTACCTAACAGCCTGTTTTCTGGCACTATCCACAAGAACACAAATTAAAACTTTAGGCACTTCTCCTCTGGACTGGGATCTCAATATTAACCACAAACAGAATTGTAAAACACTGTGTGCTGACAGTAGGGTAACCCGAAAACTTGCTCTGTACCTATTACTGAAAAACAGACAGCAAAGGTTGCCTAATTTTAGTCACCTGAATTAAACAGTGAGCACCTTGTCGCAGCAAGTCACTGGAGCTGCCTCTACAGCCAGTGTATGAGACACTGATTTCAGGACAGAGAAAGAAATAAAGGCATTACTGACATGACTGATTAGAGAGCTCAGATCATGAGTTTATGAGATGCCAAAGTCTGTGACATGTCCAATAGCAGACTTCCATTTGGAAAGCTGCAAGTGTAACTCCTACTGCAAAAAGGTTGAACACATTGCCACAGAGCCCCAGACCTGTATAGGAGCAGAAGGGTCTCTGGCTCCATCAAATGGGAGGCTGGGAAATAAGGGAACCTGAAAAATAGCAAAAAGATAGACTGGCTCATGCTGCTGTCTCCAACTAGTCATGTCCAACTTCTTTACTACAAGCTTTAAGCATGAGAAACCTTCTGAAATTTCAAGCACTCTAAAACATTGAGGGGTCAGGCTTAGCACCCTCTTTGATCCACTTCCTTACTTCAGCAACACATTGCCTCCTGTGGCCCTGCTGGGTTTTTTTCAAACAAGCAGGTATTACAGGGAATTTGCTTCCCTGAGATAACAAGCTCCACTCCAATGTTGTCTTTTTCTTTTCCATAAACCCAACTAAAGAATGAGGACGGGAAATTTAGGGAAAACACAAAGACTTTCCCAGAGGCCTCTCTGATGCTTCTGCTATCTTTGCTGTCTGGTCTTTCTGAAGACACACAGTGTTTTACAAGCAGGGTACCTTCTCCTCATTGATCCATCTTGCATAACGAAACCGATAGTACAGAACAAATACTTCCTGAAGGCCAGTGGATCACTGATGACTTGGGTCTGAAGAAAGTGTCCTGGTGAGCAGTACCTTAAAACAATCTGTGAGACAGCCAAAGACTTCCTGTCAGGCTTGCTGAACAGCTTGCTGGGGAAAAACCTGTCGTGTCTGTCTCTTGACTCACCTGTTACAGCATGGCCTCTAAGTGCTGACCATGACAGCGGACACCCCATTACAATGAGCAGTCCTCAGTGTTTTGTTTCCCACTTTCATGAGGAAAACAAGGTGCAATTACATTACCAGTCCCCTTGATTACACTGAAACTGTCAGTCAGCTCCTAAAAAGCTTGACAGAGGAAAAAGGCTTCTCAGATATAATTCAGGTCTCTCAAGCTCTCTACCAGGTAGGTTAGCAGCAGAAAATACCCAAATTCAAATTCCTACAAGTGCAAAGCTGGCAGAGCAGCATACACCCTGCTTGGCAGCAGCTAACCAGCCTGTCCCCACAGATTGCTCACCTGAGCACGAGCATCCATGTCACTCTAAGTTCATGCACCCCATGCAGCCCTTTAGGTGCATTTGGTTTCAGTAGGAAGGGCTGGGAAGGACAGGAAAATGTTCATTAAATATCTCAAATCTACGGGACATTTGGCTTCACCAGCTCTTCTGCCCAGAGAAGAACGTTTTTCTTTATGTTATTGACTGACTTCCAAAATCTGGATGAAAGATGATCATGAGCAGATCATAGAATCATAGAATCATTAGGGATTGGAAGGGACCTTGTAAGGTCATTTAGTCCAATCCGCCTGACACAGCAGGAGCACTTAGACCAAGTTGCACAGGAACACATGCAGGCAGGTTTTAAACATCTCCAGAGAAGGAGACAACACAACTCCCCTGGGCTGACTGGTCAAGTGCTCTGTCACCCTCACTGTGAAGAAATTCCTTCTCACATTCATGTGGAACCTCCTATGTTCCAGTTTACACCCATTGCCCCTCGTCCTATCACTAGATGACACTGAGAAGAGCCTGGCTCCACCCTCCTGACACCCACCCTTTGCATACTTATAGACATTAATGAGGTCACCCCTCAGTCTCCTCCAAGCTAAAGAGACCCAGCTCCCTCAGCCTCTCCTCATAAGGGAGATGCTCCACCTCCTTCATCATCCTCACTGCCCTACACTGGTCTCCCTCCAGCAGGTCCATGTTGTTGTTGAACTGAGGGGCCCACAACTGGACACAATACTCCAGGTGTGGTCTCACCAGGGCAGAGTAGAGGGAGAGAAGAACCTCTCTCCATCTGCTAACCACCACCCTTCTGATCCACCCCTGGATGCTGTTGGCCCTCTTGGCCACAAGAGCACATTGCTGGCTCATAGTCATGCTGCTGTCTACCTGGACCCCCAGGTCCCTTTCTCCTACACTGCTCTCCGACACCTCAGTCCCCAACATATACCTGGGGTTGTTCTTGCCCAGATGCAGGACTCTACACTTACCCTTGTTATACTTCATTACATTTCTCTCTGCCCAGCTCTCCAGCCTGTCCAGGTCTCGCTGAATGGCAGCACAGTCTGCAGGGGTGTCGGCGACACCACCCAGCTTGGTGTCATCAGCAAACTTGCTGACAGTGCCCCCTAATCCCTCATCCAAGTCATTAATGAGTAGATTGAATAGGACTGGTCCCAGTACTGACCCNGGGTTAGAAGGGACCACAGGATCATCCAAGTTCCAATTCCCCTGCCATGGCCAGGGACACCCCACCCTAGATCAGGCTGGCCACAGCCTCATCCACCCTGGCCTTAAACACCTCCAAGGAGTCTCAACCACCTCCCTGGGTAACCCATTCCAGGCTCTCACCACTCTCACGGTGAAGAACTTCCTCCTGACATCCTCACATGCACTCCAAATCTACGCATCTCCAGCTTTGCTCCATTCCCCCTAGTTGTGTCGCTACCTGACATCCTAAAGTACTCCCCAGTACTCTCTGGTCTGAACTTCCTCTGGGGCTTCAGCAGTCTGGGGCTTGATATCAGGACAGCCCCCAGAAGTACAGACAGAGGCAAAGAAAGTGTTCAGTATCTCTGCCTTCTCTGTATCCTCTGTCTCCAGGGTACCCACCTCACTCAGCAGGGGGCCTTCATTGCCTCTAGGTTTAGTTTTACCTGCAATGTATTTGTAGAAGCCCTTTTTGTTGCCCTTGACCTCTCTTGCAAGGTTTAATTCCAAGGAGGTCTGATACCCATTAAAATAAAAGCGGATGCCCTTTAGTGTTTCTTAAAGTTGAACACTTTCATGAGTTGTTATTCCAGGAAATTACTGATTATCATTTTGATGCCTTTAGGATTAAACCCTAGGAGGTTTAAATAGGATGGCAAGATGAAGAAACACAGAGAGCACACGTTGAAGAAGATCTAAAGCGTTCCAAAAATCTGCACTTGGTAAGTTCAATGTTGAATCAGACAGCAAAACCCTCTGTAACTTTTTCAAGTACATGAGATCCGTATCTTAGTTTTCATTTTAGACAGTCCCAAATCAGACTGCTACCATTTGTAACATTTCAGCCAACTAGTTCAAGTAATTTAAGATTAGATTTCTAACTCTGAACACTGATCATTCAGACTAAAGGGAGACGGCCTCTTACTGAAGCATTTTACTGTGGTCTTCCTTTAAAACTGCCAGTCACAATACTTAAATCTCGTGAAGTTTACTTCATGTTTTCTAGACATTTGGATTAGAAGTCATACTGCATTCTGTTAGTACATTGGGTTCACAGCTGAGGTGCTGTACATTTAGTATGGGAAAACTGGAAAACTTGCCACCCCAGTACTGTGCTTCTCATTGGTAATTCCCTCAAATAGCATCACTTAACTGGATGTGTTCCAGTCATCACAGAAATGAATGGTTTTTTCTAAAACATGTGTCAGTTTTACCAATACAAAGCACTCAAACGCTTGTATCCACCTCTGAGGTCAGACAGTGGTTCACAGAAGTTCTATCAAACACCACAGTTGTCAGGCAACGCAGATAGAGCAGCAGTTCACTTCAGCCTGTTTAGCACACAGCCAGGTAGCAGGGACAGCAGTAATTCATTTCCCTTTTTCAGGGCTTTGTAAAAGAACAATGGCTCAGTTTCTACTCTCCTTGAAAGCTACACTGGGTCAGCTTGCAGTTCAAGTGAATCTGAATGTGAATTTTGAAAGCAAGATCCATTACAGGCTATAGAATTTTACAGAACCTACTTTTATTAAAATAGAAGAAGAGAGGTGAGAAACAACAACAATAAAACTGGAACTTGGGAAGCATTCTGCGACTGAAGAGTTCTGAAAAACAATACAGTTTTTCTCAGAGTACGATAGTTCTTAAGGATGGATTAAAAGGATTATTTACTACTGCACTGAATTCTGTACTATCTATGAACGAGAGGACTACTTTCCCTATAAGGTCAAAGGACAACATAACCTGGATCATTTTTGACACCCATTATCAACAAAACTCTACTCAAAGACATTAATTCTGCCCCATCTCTACCAGCTCACCTGAGGTTATATTTGGGCAGGTAAATCCCAACATGTTTTACAAAGTATTATTTCAGATGGGTTACCTCATTTCTGAAAAAGGTTTTGCCAGATGAACTCAGGTTTTTTTTAGTCAAGTCTATCTTCAACAACTCTTGTAGCATAAAAATATAGGAAAAGACGTAAGCATTTGGTGTCACAGAGCTCTTCTATGCTTCATACTCAAGTATTTTAAGATCTTCAAGTAGTTCTTTTGCAAGTGTTTGCAGATCTGCATTACGGCTCTTTGACAGTTCAAGGATACGCTGAAACGGCAAAGCATCACGCATCACAGAGGCTGACTTGGCTAATACTTCTGGCTCCAGAAGCAAAGACTGGAGGAGCCGCAGAGCATGAAGACAAACTTCTGTATCCGGGTCTAAAAGTGGGGGAGGAAACAATTCAGTGCTTATTAGAAGTGAGGCCAGAAAAGTAGCATTCAAGTTCTATGGTGTCATTCCTCATGACCCACACGGCAGTCAGGGAATAACTCCAGTGTCATAATTCATGGCAGACATCTCGCGCTGGCTAGCTTTCAAAACATTATCTTTGCCTTCTTCAGTAACTTGTACTTGGTAGTTTCTGTTGTTTTGCAAATGTTGAAAATGCCCCAATTTATAGCATTTATCAATTGCAATTTATCAAGCCTGTAGCCCAGATGTACTGCTGGATGCAATCTGATGCAAAAGCAGAACAAGCTATATCCCATGACTACCCAGACTTTAAAAACAAAACAGATCAACTAATCAAATCTGCAGTAAATCACAAGGCTTTTCTTTAATATCTTTTTAAACAAGCTTTCAGATTTCTTCAAAGATCAATAAAACATTAACCTTCACAAAACTTTCTGGTGAACAGATCAGAATGAGGAAGTTGATGACATCTTCTACAGGGAGCTGACAGTAGCCTCACACATACAGGCCCTGGTTCTCATGGAGGATTTTAACTACCCTGATATTTGCAGGAAGACCCACTCAGCCAGCCACCCACAGTCCAGGAGGTTCCTCCAGCGCATTGCTGACAATTTCCTGATGCAAATGGTGGAGGATCCCACTAGGAGAGGAGCACTGCTAGATGTTGTACTCACCAACAAGGAGGTAAGCAGTGAAGTAGTGAAGGTTGAGGGAGGGTAGCCTTGGTTGCAGTGACACTGAGATGGTGGAGAATATCTAACAGAATCACAACCTTTAAGTTCAGGAGGGCCAACTTTTGTCTTTTTAAGCAGTTGCTAGGGGAAATCCCATGGGACAGGGTACTGGCAGGCAAACGGGCTCAGGGTGGCTGGTTAACATTCAAAGACCACTCCTTTGAAGCATAACACAAGAGCACTCCAACAGGAAAGAAGTCAAGGAAGGGAGCCAGAAGACCTGCACCGTTAAACAGTTGGAGGCCTGTATCTAGTGGGGTCCTGGTAGACAGCAGGATTCTATGATTAATATTAGAAGGAACTTCCTCAGAGCGAGGGTGACAGAGCACTGGAACTGGCTGCCCAGGGAGGTTGTGGAGTCTCCTTCACTGGAGACATTTAAAACCTGCCTGGATGTGTTCCTGTGCAACTTGATCTACTGCTGTGTCAGGGGGATTGGACTAGATGATCTTTCGAGGTCCCTTCCAATCCCTGATGATTCTGATTCTAATGACCATGAGCCAGCAGTGTGCTCAGGAGGGCCAACTTAGGCCTTTTCAAGCAATTGCCAGTGGAAATCCCATGGGACAGGGTACTGTCAGGTAAAGGGGCCCAAGATAGCAGGTTAACATTCAAAGACCACTTCTCTGAAGCACAGGAAAAGAGCACCCTGACAGGAAAGAAGTCAAGGAAGGGAGACAGAAGACCTGCGTGGTTAAACAGAAAGCTGCTGGGCAAACTGAAGAGGAAGAAGAAAGTCGACAGGTCATGGAAGGAAGGCATGGACACTTGGGGTGATTATAAGGCTCTGGTGAGAGAATGTAGAGAAAGCCAAGGCCTCCTTTGAATTAAACCTTGCAAGAGAGGTCAAGGGCAAAAAAAAAGGGCTTCTACAAATACATTGCAGGTAAAACTAAACCTAGAGGCAACAAAGGACCCCTGCTGAATGAGGTGGGTGTCCTGGACAGAGAGGACACAGAAAAAACAGAGATACTGAACACTTTCTTTGCCTCTGTCTAATACTCCTGGGGGCTGTCTTGATATCAAGCCCCAGACTGCTGAGGCCCCAGAGGAAGTTCAGACCAGAGAGAAGCCTGCCTTGCTTGATGAGAACTGAGTTAGGGATAAGTTGAGCAAACTGGATGTATAAACATCCATGGGGTCTGATGGGATGCATCCGCATATACTAAGGGAGACAGAGAAAGTCATTGCTAGGCCAGTGTCCATCATCTTTGCTAATTCCTAGGGATCAGGAGAGGTGCCTAGGGACTGGAGGATGGCAAATGTCACTCCAGTCTTCAAAAGAAAGAGGACCCAGGTAACTATAGACCGGTCAGCCTCATCTCTATCCCAGGAAAGGTGATGGAACAAGTTGTCCTAGATGCTGTCTCCAGGCACANGAGGGATTAGGGGGCACTGTCAGCAAGTTTGCTGATGACACCAAGCTGGGTGGTGTCGCCGACACCCCTGCAGACTGTGCTGCCATTCAGCGAGACCTGGACAGGCTGGAGAGCTGGGCAGAGAGAAATGTAATGAAGTATAACAAGGGTAAGTGTAGAGTCCTGCATCTGGGCAAGAACAACCCCAGGTATATGTTGGGGACTGAGGTGTCGGAGAGCAGTGTAGGAGAAAGGGACCTGGGGGTCCAGGTAGACAGCAGCATGACTATGAGCCAGCAATGTGCTCTTGTGGCCAAGAGGGCCAACAGCATCCAGGGGTGGATCAGAAGGGTGGTGGTTAGCAGATGGAGAGAGGTTCTTCTCTCCCTCTACTCTGCCCTGGTGAGACCACACCTGGAGTATTGTGTCCAGTTGTGGGCCCCTCAGTTCAACAACAACATGGACCTGCTGGAGGGAGACCAGTATAGGGCAATGAGGATGATGAAGGAGGTGGAGCACCTCCCTTATGAGGAGAGGCTGAGGGAGCTGGGTCTCTTTAGCTTGGAGGAGACTGAGGGGTGACCTCATTACTGTCTATAAGTATGCAAAGGGTGGGTGTCAGGAGGGTGGAGCCAGGCTCTTCTCAGTGTCATCTAGTGGTAGGACGAGGGGCAATGGGTGTAAACTGGAACATAGGAGGTTCCACATGAATGTGAGAAGGAACTTCTTCACCGTGAGGGTGACAGAGTTGCCCAGGGGAGTTGTGTTGTCTCCTTCTCCGGAGATGTTTAAAACCTGCCTGGAATATGGTCCTGTGTGACTTGGTCTAGGTGATCCTGGTGTTACAGGGGGATTGGACTAGATGACCTTACAAGGTCCCTTCCAATCCCTAATGTTCTGTGTTTCCGTGAACCACACGTGATCCTTTCAATGTGGTTCATTCAGTCTACACAAAACTGAAGTGGGTGCTGAAGGTAAGCAGTGCTGCTTAGGAATGCATCAGAGAAGTGCGGCAAAGGCCTCTGACTGACTGACTGACTGACTGAAGGCAGGAATATGTAACAACTCTATTGTTAAAAACACAGGGTGCGTTTTAATTACTGAAACATTATATTAGGAACATTATATTTTAATTGGTCACAACAGTCCATCTGCATTTAGTTGTTTATAGCTTTTCCACCAGAAAGCTCCATTTTTGCACTCTATTCTGTACATTCCATATGAAAACTTATGACGTATTCTTATGGCTGAAGTAGTTATTTGTTCTGCATGCCACGTGTTTTTTTCACGGGTTTGCCATTAGCATAGGTGTTCTTCAGCAACTTTTGATAAAAACCTTGTGCAGAATTGTTGAGAAACATTAATTCAGATCACTTTGCACACAAAACCACCACAGAGACCAAAGTCTCACTGAAGGAGCATAAACACAGTGCAGCAATAAACCACACCGTGAGTTTGAAGGACACATTCGGTGGGCAGAGGCCATGTTCTTTCCTTTCCTGGTTTACTTAATACCTAACACTGGTGACCTGAAAAAGGACTAAGGAGACTTATTCATTAAATCATAAGGGCAAATGTTGAAAGCACCTGGGCAGTAAATAGAATGTGATGGACATTATGGCTTTCAGCATGGAACTGACTGGTGAGATAGGAATTTTTAAGCCATTTCCACTAGCACATGGCTGAAATAAAATATTAAATATTCTGATATCTGATCTACACCCATTCTATCTTCCTCCACATTCCATCATAAATGACACATCTATGTCTTTTCTACCATATCTTCTCCCCTGTTCCCATTGGAACAGGCTGCTCAGGGAGACGGTTGAGTTGCCATCCCTGGTCATGTTCAAAAGCCCTGTGGGGAACATGGTTTAGTAGTGAATCTCATAGTGGACTTAGCAAAGTAGGGTATATGGTTGTATTTTATTATCTTACAGTTCTTATCCAACCTAAATGATTCTATGATTCTATTTAAAGTGTAAACTTCTTCAGAAAGAATCTCTACTTCCTCCTGGAAAACTAGCAGAGTAAAGTACAATCTAAGGACACAGAAGTTGTCCTAACACCAAACACTAACGTGCATTTTCTATTTAATCTTAGTTACTGAGCATACATAGTGGACAACTGCAGACATTCCAAGCAGTATTTTAAAAAAACAGTGGTGAGTGCTGCACACACTGTAGAAGTAGCCATGTCCATAGCACAGACACTGCTATGGCTGCCACCCAAGCTGAAGGCTCTAAGGAGTCTCTTTCCATCATCACCTCCAGCAGTATCTACAAAAGTAATGAGTACTCATACCTCATGAAGAAAAGCTGCAACTCAGCCTCAGGACGGCAAGATTTGATATCAAATTTCTTGGACACTTTTGAAAAAAGCTTGGGTGCAGCTTTGGTTTTCAGATTTATTCTGACCTAATCAATATATTACTAAAAGCCTTGATTTTGTCCTCCTATTCCTTCCACTTCTGTCTTCATGCTTGCCACTGGTCTTTCTGAATTCCTGGGTTTTTTGCCAGACATAACATCCAATCTCTGAGCATATTGCCTGCCTCCTTTCTCTTCACTTGGCATTTGCTCACTGGAAACAGCACTGTCAAACCATAACCCAAGCAGGTTAAGAAGAAAGAAGCTCTGAGGGGTGAAATCTATGTAGTTCATTACAATCCTCTGTGTGACATTATTCCTCCATGAAATAGAGCCATTAATACTTTTAATAGCTTGGAGTAGCACTGAGAAGCTTCATATGTGTAAGATGCTTTAAATCTCTGGATGCAAAGTGCTTGATTACTAATCCTGTTACAGACATCTATGTTACTATTATCTCTGCAAGTGTTTAAAGGCTGCAGCAAGTAAAAAATTGATTAGGGAAGAAGAGTTAGCAGGGGAGCTAACAAAATTAGGATCTGTAGGAGATCAGGACGAGCAAGAACATTTTCCAGTAAGAACAAAGAGGTTCTAGGAAGAATCTCCAGCAGCAACCAAGGAAGCTCAATGGCTTCAGGTCACTCAAAGGAAGAACAGATGAGGCACTTGGGCATAAAGCAAAAGAAAGAAAATGATCCTGCACCTAAAGATGACATAATACACATTTAACCTCTGATTGCCTTTGTTTTGCATGCATTCCGAGTTAAATAAATACATATGCCTTCAAGTATGCTCCCTCAGGATCACATGCAGTTGTGAGAACACTGCTTATTAGGGATAATCATGTTTTGTGAGAGGATTAAAAAATAACACCCTAGAAGTCTCTCTCTTATCTCTCCGATATCATTAGGGATTTTTTTTAAACCCTGTCTAAAGAACAGTCAAAATAAACGCAAGGAATCAGCACCACATCTAATTCAATATCTTCCAGATTTAGTCATTTCTACACTAGCTGAGTAACATTTTGTTTTTACAAGATCAAAAAAATTCATGCAGCTGTAATCAAATCACTGCATCATTTCCTTCCAACAATAAGTACATGTATCTCTTTAACTAAAATTTTAAAACTACCATCATGATTTCTGGGGAAATGGGGGAAGAAATCAAGCTGCTTGCCTCAGCCCTCAGCCGGGCATGACAAGCAGAGCGTAAGCCAACCACCATCATAAAATGCTGATGCAATTGTAACGTGTTGAAACTGCTGGAGCCGGCTGACGTACTGCTAGCTGCCAGCACTGCCGTTTGATGTCACTGGCTTTCAGTCAGCGACAAAAAATACTGATAACGTGGACAGATTTTAGTCACATCTATCATTAGCACTATGCTCTCAGATGAGCTGTTCCCTACAGCAGGGTTTAAGTAATTGCGTTACATCAATGCTAAACAGCTTATCTACAACGGGCTCTGAGTTGTGTGAACTCAATTTACACATGCCCATACCATTCCCTGGCCACCTGAACACAAGATGTATCACCAGCAACCCGTTTACAGCTATGTCTGTGTACAAGAGCAGTATTTCAAATCCTTCCCAGCGCTGTTGTAAATGACATTCAGTTCAATTAATGTCTGATTTTAGCACTATGGGGTGACCTGCCACTCCCCCTTTCCTTTTTATGAACTGTCTGAATACCTATGCGCACAGCACGTCCACAGCTTGCCGCATGCAACATCTCTTTGCATTGCCAATGCTTGCGGAACAGAGCCAGCATCTGCAGCAGCAGAGGATTTTCGGTGTATCTTTGCAATGCTGGTAGGTCTGAGCAGGCAAGAAATGTTGCCATAAAGACACTATGTTGGGAAGGGGCAGGGATAACCCCACTGAAAAAAAGACTGAGCTTTGCTGCTGCAATTGCTATGGACACAAATGCACTTCGTTTCTGCCACACATCTGACCCAGCTGGGTTTGCTTTTTTCTCCTCCCTGACCAGGTGTCTGCTCTCTCATGGAGCTCAGCTAAGCAGAATTCCATCCCACCTCCTACTGACACATTTGCCATACTTTCATCAGGGAAAAACCTGAGAAAGACTCACAGGATCCAGACTGAAGCAGCAGTTTGGTCTCAATGTACCTGACTGCTACATAGGGGCTGTGAGGTAAAAGAAGCTTTTATAGATGTCACTCTGCACCCGTCAGATTTGTGGGTGAACTGCTAGATACGTTGTCCAGCTCACATCAATCCTGCCGTGAGCTTCTGAGGGTTCCTACAGTAGCTACTAACAATGCATGAACAAACTGATGCTTTGACCAGAGTCAGGGTTCCTTACATACACAGAAGAAAAATGGGCAGGGTGAGGACCTAGTCAAGAAACTCCCACTCAGATGGCAAGGACAGCCACACTGCGTGCTGCTGGCTCTCCATCTGGGCACGTATCGTTTGCAGCAGCTCCTTAGAGAAGAGTCTGGAAAGGGGAAGCATTCAGTGAGACTCTCCCTGGCCACTCTTCCAGCCTCTCAGCTAACTATGGTTCAGGGACTTTCTGCGTCAGAGCTGTCGTCATTGCATTTAAGAAATGGATGTGGTCTTACAGGACAAGAAGGACCATCCTCTTTTTAAGACTAGTTTCTTTCACTGAAGAGTATGAAACCATTGTGCACTTGAAAGTCTGCTAGCTGAGGTTTTGATTTATGAACCAAAATTTCTCATTAAACTGACATCAGTTTATAAATAGAGGTGTTCTGTTTATCCAGATGTCTTTCAAATAACAGGCTGCCATGCAAATAACTTGACTTTTCAAAAACTCACACGGCCATAACCAATTCAAACAGAAAAGTGAGGCATCGAAAACCTTTGGGGTTAGTCACGAAAAGCAAACATTGGAGGTTGCAGGAGGCATTAGCAAAATGAGAATGTGCTTCACACGAGCATTTATAATGGAGATCGTCATTTGCAAAGAATTTGGATAAACAAGGTTAGATTTCCATGTGGAACAGTAGTAGAGGAAACTGAAGGGCAAGATCTAAAATTAGCCATACTTCTTAGCTTTCTTTTGTTTAATGAAGTACCTGGAGCAACTTCCCAGATACAGATGAGAAATGTCACTGACAGTCTCTGAATTCCACACTCTCACATGTACCCACAGACAGCAGTTTTCTAAACTGTGTTCAGAGAAAAGTGGCAAAAACCAAAATAGAGATACAAGACAAGAAAAACCAAACCAAGCCAAAAAAAACCTGAGAAGAACCTAGATCCATTGTTCTCCAGCAACTATTTGTTGGTAGATGTTCCATATGATCAAAAAGGCAAATCACAAATCCAGTCTTACTTGAGCTGACTGCATCTTCTTATTCTATAAAAGATCCTTAGTAGTGAAAAGTCCTCACCTACCTCTTTGGGAATTACAGAATACAAGTCTTTTTGCACATATAGATGTAATGCACCAGAAAAAATACTGACAAATCTCAGATAGTATCTCCCCAAAATTAGATAACTACTTTTTCTGTTGCTGAGGACAGGCCTTCTTCAGATCTTTAGCCTAGACATCAACAAGGGGACAGCAGCTGATGGAGCAAACTAAAGGTGCCCGTTGTCTCCAAGATGGGAACAGCTGCTCTGCAAACAAATGGTGCTCCACAAGAAGAAATCTCTACTGATCCCATAAGCTGCTCCGCAGCCAGAAATGTGAGTCATCATTCACATGTTTTATGCTGGTACCAGGCTGGGAAGGCGTGGATAGGCGCAGCTGACACCTGTACAACAGCTGTGTAAGCTATCTTCCTAAGTGGGAAGTGTTGTTTATTGAAGGGTGCCCACCTTTTAGGCAGTGTGTAAAAAAACAATAAAAGAGAATCATAGAATCATAGAATCATTACAGATCGGAAGGGACCTCGAAAGATCATCTAGTCCAATCCGCCTGCAACAGCAGGATCACCTAAACCAAGTCACACAGGAACCTGTCCAGTCGGGTCTTGAACATCTCCAGAGAAGGAGACTCCACAACCCCCCTGGGCAGCCTGTTCCAGTGCTCCGTCACCCTCACTGTGAAGAAGTTCCTTCTCAGGTTGATGTGGAACCTCCTATGTTCCAGCTTACAACCATTGCCCCTTGTCCTATCACTACATGACACCGAGAACAGCCCAGTGCCATCCTCCTGACACCCACCCCTCAAATATTTGTAGACATTAATGAGGTCGCCCCTCAGTCTCCTCTTCTCCAAGCTAAACAGACCCAGCTCCCTCAACCTCTCCTCATAAGGGAGGTGTTCCACCTCTCTTATCATCTTTGTTGCCCTACGCTGAACTCTCTCCAGCAGCTCCACATCCCTCTTGTACTGAGGAGCCCAGAACTGGACACAATACTCCAGGTGTGGTCTCACCAGGGCAGAGTAGAGGGGGAGAAGAACCTCTCTTGATCTGCTAACCACCCCTCTTCTAATCCACCCCAGGATGCTGTTGGCCTTCTTGGCCACAAGAGCACATTGCTGGCTCATAGTCATCTTGTTGTCCACCAGGACCCCCAAGTCCCTTTCCCCTACACTACTCTCCAACAGGTCAGTCCCCAGCCTATACTGGTACCTAGGGTTGTTCTTGCCCAGATGCAAGACTCTGCACTTACTCTTGTTATAGCTCATTAGATTTTTCTCTGCCCAGTTCTCCAGCCTGTCCAGATCTCGCTGAATGGCAGCACAGTCTGCAGGGGTGTCGGCGACACCACCCAGCTTTGTGTCATCAGCAAACTTGCTGACAGTGCATGCCAATCCCTCATCCAAGTCATCAATGAATAGATTGAACAGGACCGGTCCCAGCACCGATCCCTGGGGCACTCCACTAGATACAGAACAAATAGCCGACTTCATGAATGCCACAAGTACAGAGACCTGCATTACTTACAACAAGCATGTCAAAGATTTGTTTTTCTTGCATTATCAGCAAAGTCTCCACCAGAAACAGTTATTAAGAATACTTTTTTTGACAAGTATGAAGTCGTATCTGCTTATCCAAATTTTCTGAAGACAGCAGGGTAGATGAATACAGTTTGCTGTTAACATTCTTACTCCACTAAAAATCTTCATTAGATTTTTCCTCCTTTCCTTTACCACCCATGTGTTCAACATCAAGGCATATTTCTCATTCAAAAAGCCTGCTAGACAAACCTGAATCAAATCCCTCTTTGCTTCTGATACAACTAAAGGGAATAAAGAAAATCAAATTAATTAATTGCTCTCCTCACTCAATGGGAAGGACATTCTTCAGTGGACAAGAAGATTAGGCAGAGAGTGAGATTTCACAGAAGGAACTGGAGGGATTTATCAGCTGCATGCAAACCAGTGAGAAAGAAATGGCCTTGATGTATAGGCTGAGGTCACAGACACTTGTAGATTGTCAATGGAAAAGTAAACAGCATGATTCTCTGAAAATACTTACAAAAAGTCAGGGGCTGATTTCTGGGGCCTCTCTTAATGGGAATGCTGATAGAAGCTAACAGAACTCTGGAAAGCTGAATCATCTCATAAGCCTTAATCAAAACACTCTTTGAAAAAGCTTCCTGGAAGAAGGCAGCATATACAGGATACTATGCCAGCAGTGTAGTACTCTACTCCCTCTCACATGGAGAAACTTCTAAGACCTTACTCTGTAGCAGCTTGACGTGTTTATAAGCTAAACCATGGCTAATAAAAGCTGAAAACTCTGGCCACAGAAACAGAGGAGCAAAAGTAGGATGAAGCTACTGAGTTTTGTAAGCTTAAACACTTAGATTAAACATAGAGTAAATGTAAAGAAAACAACAGTAATCTCATACAACATCATAGGAACATGGTTTGGTCTTGGATCTGACCTCTTATCTGATATACAAACTTAGCCATTCCCATTGACAGCTAGCAGACTTCCTCCAAAGTCAGAAATCTCAACCAGATGTGATTTATCTGAGAATCTTCCTCCTTTGCTATAACTGGAGAACTCTATTATCAAGAAGTGAGGGAATTAGCCATGACTGTCCTTCACAGTATCACACTAATGATAAGGTTGGAAAAGACCTTAAAGATCATCCAGTCCAACCTCAATCCAAATAAACCCAGTAATCCTAACATCTAACATCTAGATCATGCTGCTCAGCACCTCATCCAGCCTAACCCTGAACACCTCCAGGGACGGCGACTCAACCACCTCTGTGGGCAGCCCATTCCAAAACCAGATCACTCTTTCAGTGAAAATTCTTTTCCTAATGTCAAGTCTAAACCTCCCCTGATGGAGCTTAAGACCATGACCCCTTGTCTTGTCTGGCCAGGGAGAAAAGATCGACCCCTGTCTGACTACAACCACCTTTCAGATAGTTATAGACAGCGATAAGGTCACCCCTGAGCCTCTTCTTTTCCAGGCTAAACAAACCCAGCTCCCTCAGCCTCTCCTCATAGGGCTGATCTTTCAGCCCCTTAACCATTCCAGTTGCCCTTCTCTGGACTCATTCCAGTACCTTGACATCCCTCCTAAACTGAGGGGACCAGAACTGAACACAATACTCCAGGTGTGGTCTAACCAGTGCCGAATACAGGGGAAGGATAACCTCCCTTGACCTGCAGGCCACACCATTCTTNCTGGGCTCGTCCATTCAACCAGTTCCTGACCCAACACAGAATATTCCTGCCAAAGCCCCTTGCTGCCATCTTCACCAGGAGTGTATCATGGGAGGCTGTGTCGAATGCTTTACTGAAATCCAGGTACACCACATCCACAGCCTTCCTTCATCGACCAGTCGAGTTACTTGATCATAAAAGGAGATCAGGTTGGTCAAGCAAGACCCACCCCTCCCAAATCCGTGTTAACTGGGCTTGATCTCTTGGCCGTCACGCAGATGTTGCACGATAGCACTCAGCACTACCTGTTCCATAACTTTGCCCAGAACTGAGGTGAGGCTAACAGGTCTGTAGTTTCCTGGATCATCCTTCCGACCTTTCTTGTGTATGGGGGTCACATTTGCCAACTTCCAATCATCCGGGACCTCCCCTGTGATCCACAACTTCTGGTAAATGATGGAGAGCGCTTTAGCAAGCTCATCTGCCAGCTCTCTCATCACTTTGGGGTGAATCCTTCCACAAGCCAGCCATACACAATGAACACTTTCAAAATGGAGAGTAGCCTTTTTCCTTCTTATTTCCATTGCAGCTGCAAATCAATTACTACTGTGTCATATTTCATTAAGTCAATTCCTTGAAAAAGCAAATAGAACCTCTCTCACTTTGTCTGCTCTTGGTATTTACTTGTGGTATTACAGCAGGGTTTTGCATACCAGCACAGAGTGCTGAGGTGACTAACCTCCCCAGTCCTATGAACCTTTTCATGGACAAGCCACAAATGCTTGAGAAAGCCAAGAGAGAGCAACTCTAGGAGCAGTTTACAGGCAGGAAAGTGTCATGGCTCTGTCCTTACTGATGTCCTCACTGTCCTTTACAAGCTGTGCACACAGCTGCCATCCAAGTCCAACACACACTGACAACATCAACCTCTGCTGGCTCCTACACAGGGATTTGAAGCTTCTGAAAAAGCAGAGCCTGAATGTCACTCGTGTACCTGACAGTGGCAGTCCCTGATGTCCTTGAACTCCTGCACAGGCCAAAGGCAAGGCTGGGTATAGCAGTGAAGCCCTGCAAGCCAAATCCTCTTAGAGCACAAGGTGTCTCCTGATGTAGAAGAGGTCATCTGCAGTTATAGAGGCTGGATTCTTTCTTCAAAATGTGCTAAAACGCAGTTACATTTTCTTCTGTTAAATAATGGAGCTCTGATACATACTTTCTCTTCAGGATGCAAATTTGGTTTGTGAAAGTACAGGTGGCTTTTTCTAATCCACTGTATATGTCTCCATTCCTTATTTTGAATTCTATCATATTTCTATTAATGAAATTATTTCACTCTGAAGGTAACAGGGAACTGGCACAGACTGCCCAAAGAGGCTGTGGAGTTTCCCTCTCTGAAGACATTCCAAACGCACCTGGACAGGCTCCTGTGTGATCTTCTCTTGTTGATCCTGCTCTAGCAGGTGGGTTGGACTAGATGATGTCCAGGGGTCCCTTCCAACCCCTACCATTCTGTGATTCTATGAATATTATACACAGTGCAAAAATGCTGTGGGAAACGTGTATCTCCTCCCTCTAGCTGTTTGTCCTTTTTGTTTACTTTTCATCTGGCAAAAGCTATACATAATCAAGTTACAGACATAAATTGCTGGGTTTTGGTTTGCAATACCTACTACTAATCTACAAAGTCACACTTCGCAAGGTTCTTAGAGACACTTACCATTCAACAGCCACCCAAGCAAAGGAATAAACCCTGGACGTTCACTGATGTACTTCAAGCCTTTCAAGTTGATACTCACATTGTAAAGTGACATCAGCATTAGCCTAGAATGGAAAGGGAAAACAAAGATATGATATCCTTTGATTTCTTTGTGTGTTGTGGCATATCTTGCTATTTATGCCAAGCATATACTGATGCAGAAGCCTATTCTAATGATTTATATTTTGGCAAAAGAGACAAGTCTCAAAGTATGGACAAGCAACCTTTTGCAAACCTTGTCTGCACTGTACAATCAGTTGGTAGAGCATGAGACTTCGAATTCCTGGGGTCATGGGCTCGAGCCCCATGTAGGACATCTTGAGACAGCACTGTAGGCTTACCCTGCTCCAGCAGGGGGGCTTGGACTTAGATGATCTTTCGAGGTCCCTTCCAACCTGTAACATCCTGTGATTCTGTGAACACGGTGGCAAGCATCTACTCCATCAGTTGTGCAACACTGCTCTGTGCACTGACCCTCCAGTCAGCAAAAATATAGATATGTTGCTTATGCCACCTTCTTTCAAGAACCTTCCCATTTCTCCTGCCAAGGGGAATAGATGCTGCATACAGGAAGTCTCTATCTGCTGGCAGGGGAAGTTATCACTCCTATAAAAGAATTTGGAAAAGAGGGTCTCGCCTGAAGGAGGGAAAAGGAAGGTATCAGTAGTCCCAGCTCAGTTTATCACACCTTCCACTAAGCTCACCCGCCCTGCTACAAGTGCAAGGCAGAGATCCAGCTTGTTTTGTTCCAGCCCCCTGCAATCAGGCAGGGCCATATGATCAGGACCATCAAGTGAGACCCTGCTGTGAAAAAACCCAACAATTGCTTGTCTCTTAGAAAGCCATCACAGATCTTCCTCTTTACCCTGCCTTCAGGAATCCAGATTGATTACGTCCAATGCACAGTTGGAAATATAAGTCACTGATACTGGAATTCTGTTTGGCTGGGAACTTACGTTTTTGTCTTAGCATTGATCAACTGGGATAACACAGGTCAAATGGTACCTGTATCCACGCGTCCTCAAAACTGCTTTCAAATAACATTCAGGCCACTGAAAGACATTATTTATACTTCTTTTCTGGAAGATGATTTCAGAAGGGGGATGGTTAGCAGATCAAGAGAGGTTCTTCTCCCCCTCTTCTCTGCCCTGGTGAGACCACATCTGGAGTATTGTGTCCAGTTGTGGGCCTCTCAGTTCAACAAGGACACAGAGCTGTTGGAGGGAGTCCAACGTAGGGCAATGAGCATGATGAAGGAGGTGGAGCACCTCCCTTATGAGGAGAGGCTGAGGGAGCTAGGTTTCTTTAGCCTGGAGGAGACTGAGAGGTGACCTCATTAAGGTCTATAAATATTTGAAGGATGGGTGTCAGGAGGATGGAGCTGGGCTATTCTCAATGTCATTTAGTGATAGGACAAGGGGCAATCAGTGTAAGCTGGAACATAGAAGGTTCCACATAAATACGAGAAGGAACTTCTTCACAGTGAGGGTGACAGAGCACTGGAACAGGCTGCCCAGGGAGGCTGTGGAGTCTCCTTCACTGGAGATGTTCAAGACCCACCTGGATGTGTTCCTGTGTGACTTGGTCTGGGTGATCCTGGTGTTACAGGGGGATTGGACAAGATGATCTTTCAAGGTCCCTTCCAATCCCTAATGACACTATGATTTTTTGGGACTCCTTCTATAATCACTGATGCAAAATGAAGGCAGATTAATTCGGTTTCCTTCTAACTTCCAGTAGGAAAGGGCCCTGATACTCAAAAGCAGAAAAGCATCCAGAAGAAATTGCTCAGTGACAGTAACAAGATGAACTAATAGTCAACCTTTTTCAGAATTAGCTCATGGCTCTGCTATGAACTCAAGACAAAATCCGCCTGGCATTTCACACTCTGGAATTGGAAGTTGTCTCACAAATTCAGTCACTGTCCTAGTGAAATGTCACCATTTCACCATTCTATCCTGTCCTGCCTTTTTTGCAGATCATCTTTAAAACTGTAGAGCAGCTGGGGGAACAGGGCATTAATACAATGTACTGTGAGGGACACCTCTTGGTTTATTTCTTTTCAAAGATGACCACATGCAAATCAATCTTGTGGACAATGAAAAGGGAAAACGAATGCACAGGTCTCCTGTAACATTTATGGAACATGTCATCATACCCATTCACAGCTGGGTGCCAGGCTGCATACAAAACAATCACAGAGAAACAGGAATGGGCTGGAATTTTCTCCTCTGCTCCGGAGCCAGCTTGGCAGCTGCTGTCTCACATGACTGCGATAAACCTGCGCGTCGCTATACTGCCACCATCTCCAAACAAGAAGGAACTAATGTTATTCCAAATGGACTTCACACCTCATGTCCTAGTCTCATGGTTTATGTTACTATGCCACCAGCAGACTTTGGGACACTCTCAGATTGCAGCAAAGAAAGTGAACTGCTGCAGGCGAAACAGAGTTGTAAGAGTGTATTATTTGCTGCACCACCGTGAGTGCGACCACCCAGGCTCTTAAGGAGTAGGAAGAACAAACAGCAGATTGATCACTAAATCTGCTGCATCAGTGGCTACTGACAAGCAGTGAAGGATGCTGTGGAGCTGCAAATGCAGCTTGTAAAGCCCACATACTTCTTCTCACACAGCCTCCGCAGCTCTTACTTGGCTTACAGAGCCCATGCCCTGACAAAGGAGCATAGCCCTAACTGCCCAGGATTAGGCAGAATGAGAATAATCAATACAACACGATCTTATAATAGAAAGTGTTAGCATGTCTTGACAACGTCTCTCATCCTTAATCTGTTTGACATTTGCAGTTAGAAATAAAGTGACGTAGAAAGATATTGCTATGTTTGTGCTTTCATGTCACTTGTTTGCTTTGTGCAGACAAAAGGGACTGGTGGTGGTAATGCAGGGAAGCACGGCGGTTGTGGCGTGTCAGAAGACATAACCCACCCCACGAGTCAGTGTAATTGCATGTTGTGACTAATTAAACTCACTCACCTAAGCAAAACATAGAAACATTTCAAGGTCCCTTATACCACTTTTATTTCTAATACTTGCACATTCCAGTAAGTATTTTTTGCAATGATTATTGCAAAAGTCCTGACACACTTAACTACTGGATAAACGACTTATTTTTTTTAACGTGGAGGGCTTTTTAATGATGCACTTCATAGTCTTGCAAATTAGGCAAGGCAAATTTAATTAAGATCTTCTACTACTGTATCTGTGAATGCTTTCTTTAAAATCCAAAGCTGAAAGCACAGCTAAAGCCCCTTCTCATCTCCTTAATACATGGGATTTAGTACATAAAATGTACTAATATCTATGGTTTTTTACTGGCAACTTTCAATTGCTCCATAAGCGCAGTTTAGTATTTCCGATGAATTAATTATTGCTATGAACAACTGTGTAATTTTTAGGTAGCCAATAAGCATTTAGGAATGTTGAACTAGCCCTGTACCTAAGTTTTTCGCACCATAGTTATTTCATAAAGGCAAAGACACTCATGAGATTTCAGTTCCAGCTCTCAGGAGTATGCCTTGAGTCTATTACATAGTTATGGACTACAATGAACAGTGTTGCAGAGCTGGAATAAAAGACAGCTTTTCTCTGTTATTTAGATACCCACATGAGTGAAACACAGGATTGCTAGATGCAGAAATATAACTCCTCTCTAACAGCTTACTTTGTTTGACACTGCTGTCAAACAAAGTAAAATTAGACTCCTGATTTGTCACAAAATCAAGAAAAATACTTTTGAGATGAAAAGCTAGGAAAAATTGCAAAACCTAGCCTTGAAAATAATCTTATTTTTTAATATAACTGATTAAAGTTAATGATATCATTCCATGGAAAAAATGCCTTCGTTTTCCAAACCAATATACTGACATTTTCATTCATGAGGTGTAGTTTTAAAAGGGCCTGTCTATGTATGTATACAACGGCGTAAGTCTGTGTACGCATCCTTTATGGTGACTCCAGAGTCCATCTTTGACATTCTACTACTATTTCTGTTAACTACAATAGCCTTCTCTCACGATTGTCCTCATTTTGTACTCCCTCAGGTTCCTTACAACAGAGAGGTGCTGACACACCTGTTCATGAATTTAACAAGCAGCTAAAACTCCCTACATTTAGAGAACATTTAAAAACCAACCACCCCAACCTTTCTTTGCTGGGCTAGGGGAGTGTAAAAGTCCTCAAAAGGACACGAGACAGATCTGGTGTTTGGTTTTATGAACCGAACAGTGACCAGATACATAGAGAGCTTGTAGACATAAACAAACCACGAACATGAAAGACAAATACAGTGAAACATTTTACACTAAAACATTTGAGCAAATTATGATTCTCTGTTCCTTGACAAGACCATGAAAAGATCTCCTTTCTAGAGACCACAGACTTATCTAATATTATAACATGGCATTTTTTTATCCAATGGAAATTTAAAGTTTAAAAAAAACTAATAAAAATTGTTGGTTCTGTGGAACACCAGGAAACATTATCACTGCAGTGATTTCAAGCTGTTTTAACAAAAGCTTAACATTTTTTGGTTATCAAATATCTTGAGCAATAGCTTTTTTGAGCTTCACTCATACTGGTAGACCAAGAGGCTGAGCCCTGCTGAATACAGTACCACTTCATGGCATCGTTTTATGCATATTTTATCTGTACTGCAGTACAGCAGCCACAGCTGTATCACCATGTGCAAGCCCTCAGCAAAGCAGGCAGGTTTGGAAAAGCGATTAAAGAAACGACCAACCAAAAATGAACTCAAAAGGAAAGCCCTCAAATCGAATTATGCTGTTCAATTACATTAAGAAGATTTGAAATGATCAAAACTAATTCATCGGGATCCACAGACACACACTTGCTTGAAATTCAGCAGGTCAGTGTGTTTAGGTACTCTTTCATCTGCTTCCTCCTCTTCTCAAAATCAAATACTCCCCTGGGTTTCTTTTCTATACAGATTTTGAAATGCAGAGCTCCTCTTTCATTGTTTTTGGGGTGGGTTTCTTGTTATATACACGAGGGCACAAATTACCTTTTCTCTCTTGAGATTCTCATATAAGTCTTTTAGTTGTGGCTTTACAAAAAGACAACTGATGACAGGCCAAGAGGAAATGGCCACAAGTTGTGCCATCTTCATTAATAAATTAACCAGGTGCACAGAGCGAGCACTTACAGCTCTGTGAGCGCACAAGTACTCACTCAGCCATTATAATTTGCTCAGTCAAGGCTATATATACTCAATTTGTAACAGCTCTCTCTCATAAAAAGGCAAAGGCAATAGTTTACTTCATTTCCCGATCAACTGGAAAGTATAACTTTCCACCCTCTGAACAGCGTACATGGCCTTTTCTTTATAATGCTGTGTCACAAGGTCCCTTCACAGCAATTACTTTTTACAAACATAAGTGCATGGTGCTTAGGGCTACTAAGGAACATAAACCAATTTCATTTTTGCTGTTAGCAACTCACTTTCTTCACTCAGCAGATGTAGTAGCATTTTACAGCCTTCCTACTGGAAGGGATTAAATATGAATCCACATTTCCCACCTAATCAGTTTCAAAGCTTGACCTCACAGTTCCTTATCTGACCCTCACGTCACAAGCCCCTTCTAAGGCAGAAGGGTACATCCCTGCTCATCTCTACAACATTAAGGTCTGTAAGAAACTTCTGAATAGACACAAAACATGTACAAAGCCAGCCTTGTAGTCAAGCTTGGTATATCTGCAAGAAGTGCTACTGCAAGAACAGTTTCCAAAATGTATGTTTCCCCTCCAGAAAAGAAAATGAGACTGGTAGAACTACAGTAATCACTGTGACCTACATTGCAAGACAATGCATTTGATTTGGAGAAAAAAAAAAGTCATCATACACTTTAAATTTGGTACAGAGTCCCAGCTTCATGTCTCCCAGGAGGTACATCATTGTGTCCAGCAACTCACGACTTGAACTCACCAAGAACTCACGGCCACCTGCCAGAGCAGCGACATCTGTGATGACAGAACACAAAAAAATCACCATAAAAACTATGTTTCAAACAAAATTTTATGCTAATTATCACGACCACTAAAAATATATGGCAGTTGTGAAGAATTAACTGTGTCTTCTCTATCAACTTCAAACTGTATCCATCTATATAGCAAATAATGAAGCTGTAAATGATGCTGGTCAAACTCTGTAATTCTACTTTGGTAATCAAAACACTTAGTGTGGCCAATCTCTTAATACTAACACAGTTTTCGGCTCTGCTACATGATACATACAGCTCTTTCACTTTGATCCAGCCTCAGGTTCTCTCTCCTCTGCATATCTGTATATCAAAATACCTCTTTTGGCCTCAAAGCAGAGACACTATGGACATAGCATATAGACAACACTATGCACACAATGAGCTGTTAAGACTGTACTGAAAACTTCTGGTGTTTCCTGATTTTGGTACTTTACGACTACATCCTCAGTGTCCTTCATATAGCACTTTCTAGTGTAATGCTATGTACTTTACAGAGTAGCTGGAAGGATTAAACTGGTACCTTGTACATCATTTATCTGATTCTTTCACATTTGCGTTTCAGCAACCTCCTCACAGAAATAAAGAGACAAATCTTGGTAATTTCCTTTTCACTGTCTTCAGTGAAACACGATTTTGTTCCACCATCCTGATTCTTCAGCCTTTAAATATTTCCTTTGTTCAGACTTTTGCTGTGTTTTTAAGATTTTTTTTCAATGAAGCAGCTGGCAAGAACCGGACTCCACCTTAGTACAGTGGCATAATGCGTCACATACAGATTTTTATTATAATCTTTAATGGCATCATTCCTAAAACAACGCATTCAGAAAAGACACTAATGCAAGACTGTTTATTAGTGTAATTACCCACTGTTTTATCTACCCTGCATTCTGTTTGTAGCGTAATTTTGACAGTTGCACAGTTTCACAAAAAGGCAGATGATGCATCAATGCCATTTCTCACCTAAGTTATCAACATCGAGTAAATGCCTGACTTTGAAGAGCTGTTATTTTCTGCAGCACATACAGGGCAGTACACATGAAATGCTATTCTGAGATGACATTAACTTACTTGTTACAATCCCTGCCAAAGCCAAGACAAACTGATTTTCATCAGAATCCAAATCCTGCTGTATCATGTCTTCACTTAATGAATTCACAAAGCTCTCCATGGTCTGTGCAGTGATTGTGAAAAACTTTTCTAGTTTACTCTGCAAGTGTGGAGGAGAAAGAGATTGTACACGGTACAGCATACAATTATTAGATGTTTAAGTAAAACTGACAAATCTTCAGTTGCTAAAATATCCAGTTAAGTCAAAAACCAACAGAAAATAGCAGGTATGCACTGTGTCACATTTTAGTCTCTAATACATGAAAATACTACCTCAGAGAAAATGGGGCACAACTCAATGCTATGCTTATTTAGAAAACTAAACCAATGCATATTTACCTTCAAACCCACAATAACATCTATATAACAGCTGAATTACGGCTTACTTCCAGAAGTGAGGAAATCATCTTTTTGTTTGCAATAGCTGCACCAGATGTTTCACAGCACGTAGGCAATTAATACTGCTGTTACCAAAACCCTATCCAGATGAAGCCCAGAGAGAAGCCTGACTAGTGACTTGAGATTAATTTCCTACAAATACCAATGAAATGTCCAAAAAAGAAACAATATGATTGGATTCTAACAGGATTCATTAATTGCTCAATACAGAACGAAGAAAAATGGGCGAGGTAGAAGGTCCTTAGAAAAGGAAATGGGTCTCTCCTGGGTCACAGGCTGAATTTAATTCAGCAATGGTACTTGAGAAAGATTATCATCACGGGAGAGTGTATGAATAGGTCCATAGCCTGTAATCACATTATGAGTCTCCTTCCCTCAGCCTGAACACCGCTGTGTTTTGAGTATCTTGGTTGAGGAAGCAGCCACCTGATAGAAAGGTTAGGACCGGCCAAACAGATAGACCCCATAGAAGTGAGCATTGTTTCTGGTCATTAATAATTCTGACCTCTAAAACACTGCTGGAATATTACTTCACACAGAGGATGCTGGCTTTAATAACAAAAACAGCATAACAAGAGAGCCTGTAATGCCAAGTTTCCTAGTGCCTTTAATAATTTAGCCAGTTGTTTCATGAAGCATATGAAACTTTTAGTCATTCCCCGCAGCAAACCAACAGGACAGCCCACGAAATAGCTGAATTGTTACCTTTTTTTTAATGAAAACTTAATATTTTGTCAAAATTACTACTTCTGCACTATGTGCAAATGTACTTGTAACTTTTATTTGTTCTTCCACTGCTTCACACTCATCAGAAAGATGTGCAGTTCCTGTGGGGTGACTCCAGCAACAGGGCACAAAAAGCAGTACCCGTACCTCCACAAATGATGCTGTGGTCTCAGAATAACACGAACAAAGGGATCGTGCGGAAAGAGAATGGAACACACATGCTGGATGTACCTTTCTACATTTACATATTTTACATACATTATAGATAATTATATAATATAGCTTTTCTATTTAAAATTGCCATCTTTGAGGCAATACCAACACATGCAATGACTTCAGTTGAAGAACCAGGTGTGAGACAATGGACAAAATACAAAGAGCCTACCACAGACTAGCATAAACTGTTAAAAAATCCATATTTGCATGAGAACAGAACACAATACTAAGCAAACCAAGGAGCTGGTAAGTTGCACAGAAGACAAGTGAAATTGTCTATCTGCCAGTCTCTTTAGGTGGTGCTGCTATTATCTCTGCTGAATCTTCTTTCCAAACAGCCATTAATTAAGTGGCAGCAAGGTTTGAGGAGCTGCAGCAGAAACCAATGAGGTTTATAAATAGCAAACTTTACATACTCCGTGAAGTCTCTTATAAGCATCACAGTATTTTCATGGCACTGAGGAATGTCTCACCCACAGACACTGAGATAAGGACAGTCGCAAGAGCAGCTATTAAAGGGCTTGAGCTCAGATGGCAGTGAACCCTTTGCTGTCCAAGTAACTTCTGCATGGAAACATCAATTAATGTGCAAAATTGGTGCCATCAAATTTAAATCCATTTATCACCACAGCAAACAACTGAAGTAGCAGATCACTTTGTGACAATATCAATTTCTCAAGCTGAAGCAAGCCTTGATGTTGTTCTGTCGCATTTACATGTGACAGTCATGTAATGTGGATGTGTGGTCAAAGTTTTCTGAAAGACATCTAAAATAATCTCAGGTGAATTAATCTTACTTCATTGGCACATGCAGGTAGGAATCATTGAAAACTCTCTCTCATGCTGCTTCTGGGGATGTCTCTTCAAGTTCTGTCTAGAAATGTTATGCATGGGCATGAACAGTAGGCATCTCTTCCCCACTGCCTTGAAATTCAGATTTTCTGCTCAAGTTTTGGTTTTCCCAACCCACACAGACACAAATGGTCTGCTGGTCCCAAACATCATTTCAGTCAATCTGCATGATATTATAATCTGAACTACATAAAACACCCACTTCTGTAGCTGTGCAAAGACTGAAAAAGCTTGGGCATTGCTCCCCAAGGCATGAAACGATCCTGAACTAATGTCACCCTCTCCACATGTTTAAATAAAAGCATCAGTTTTGAAGTACACTTGATATCCTTATACATTTCTGTAGTTCCCAACACCTCTCAGGAGAGGAGGGGGAAGTCTCCACAAGCTATGCAACTTGTCCAAAAATATCCAAGCCAAAGTCTTTGTATGACAAATCATCACCACTTTCTAATAACCTGATTCACTGTCAGTTGTAATCTGTGGTTGATGCAATGCTACACAATCCATTCTGATTTTCCTAGCAGTCTTGTGGCAAACCCAGGCACATTTTTACCACATTAAATGTACCATCACTAGAAAATGGTGCCCAGGAAATGTAGCTGTGACCTTCACGAGAAGTATAGCTCTAATGATTGCTGGGAATTACTACAGTAGAAGTATTTTGCCTTTCAAACAAACCTAAATGAAAGTCCTGCATCTTCACAGTTGGGCTTCTTACACAAATCACCACTTGCAAGACATAAACCATTTCAATATTGTTACACAAGTCAAGTATCAGTGGCTAGTCACTAAACACAGTTGGGTCTTACGCACCTGCCTCTTCAATTGCTTCATACAGTATTTTTAGACACTAGTTTTTCCTTAGTAACTCCTGCTGCTTGGATTTTGAGTTATAAGTTATCTCTAAAAGGTAGCACTGTACAACTTTCTGATACCCAACATCAAGTTGTATTTTTATTGTATTCTTATGAACATGCTACTATACCCCCCAATAAACAGCTGTTCATCATGCTGCTGAAAAATAATGCCAGAGCAACCAGTTTGCTCTGATTAAATACAAATCCTTCTCATGTTGGCCGTGACAAGACTAGAAACCATATTTTTATCAAGTGTGTTCCTGGGATCCCTCCTAATTCAATCAGCTGCAGTGAGAGTCTGTTGGGTGTAATGTTACTGTTGTTTAACTGTTGTTGTTTACACTTTTTTTTTTCCAAATAAGCCACCTGTCCACATTCAACACCAAAGACTTTGTAGATTCACTGGAGTCAATGTAGCTAGGCTCTTTAAATTTCCAAGACTCATGCAACTATTAAGGCAGCACAAAGATTGAAAGGAGCTAAGAATTAACAGCTCTACCTTCCTTTCATGGAAATAGTTCCACCAAGCTCTCCATGGGCATGATCCAAGAATTACTGTTTTCTGTTAGTTTGTGATAGCATTTTACACTGTGTTATCTGTATCTCTGCTTCCAGTTGCACCATGTGTAGTGGAAATCAGCTAACCTTTATTCAGAAACCTAAACATTAATTCCTGCTTTCACTCCGACTGCTTCATGCCACTTTACAGTTCCAACACTTCTTAAATTAGAATGAATGGGTACCAAAGACACAGTGAACAAAACATTCTCGTTTGTTGTGTAATTATTTTCTGAAATATATCCTTATATTAAAGTGTGTTAGAGAGCAAGGTCATTGTTTTAAAGGCTCAAAAGCATTATCACCAGCATATTCACCTACCGTACTTACTCCTCCTAGAATGGTTTTAACAGCTTCAGCATTGCTAGATACACCCCACAACAATGTGCACACCACTGCACCCATTCCTGTGCAATACTCTGCTTGCTGCAGGAGTTGCTGCTTGGCCTCATTCAGCTGCTGGCGGAGGTCTAGTTTCTCCTGAAACAGCATTAAGAAGATTTTGCGTTCATGTCAGCCTAATCACATTCCTAGATGAAGGGACAGAACAAGAAAACATCACAAATATATATGAAATCAGGAATGGGGTGGCAAACTAGCAGCAGCTGCAGTTGCATACTTTCTCTCTGAGCTGTATCTAAGAGTTAAATACATCAAGGAGGCTGACAGTAACCAGAAGCCTGTCCACAAGGTCAGGCCAAGTGACCCACCGAGACAGAGTGGCACCTATAGAAGTCTGATAAGAGGCTCTACTCCTCCTGAGCAAATAGCTACACATTTCTTTAAGAGAGAAGGTACTTCAGGATCAGTGGTCAGCCTTTCCAGACACCTTACAAAAGATACTGGAAACATGGTTTGAAAAAGAAAACAACTCTCCTAAAACAGATTTTGTCTTGGCTAATATGGCAGAGTTGCTCAATATCTAGGCTAAATACTGTTACCTCTTCCAACTTTTTCCTATTGATATATTCCTGATCAGCAGTGGCAAAGTAAGATATAGAGTCCCTAGAAAAAAAAACACCCTAAGGTTTGAAGTTTGAAGGGTCTTTCATGCCAAGAAAGCCCAGGCACTATGGTGTGACCATCACCTAAGCTCAGTGGTCCTTGCAACAAGAAAACAGACCAATCCAATGTGAGCAGAACATAAATTACATAGTACTTCTTTCCAGTCACATGGGAAGTTGGCCAGAATACCAAGAGATTAGGCATGATTCTAGGTGTCACTGGCTTCTCCTGATGGCCAGAGGTAGCAAAAATGCTGTACTTCTCAGCTTAGAGCTACTGCTAACAGTAAGATGAAGGCAGGGATATCAGAGTCTGTGGTCTCTCAGGGTGAGGGTGGGTGGGAGGTCCTCCTAACTCTGAGTGAGGTGGTATTAGAGAATGCAACAGAGAAAGATAAAGGGCAATAAAAGAAAATTGTGCTATCTCAAATGTTAGAAAGAAAATCACAGATCATACAATGTCGAAAGAATAGAAGGAACTTGCTCTGCCCATTTTGTGGACATGAGACTTTTGAGATTCACTGCAGAAAGCACCCTCCTCAGCCTTGTGTGCTTAACTATCAAGATGAAGTCTGGGGAAAGGAGAAGGAATCTTTTCTACATCAGTTCTGAAAAAAGTGAAGAGGACAAAACTTTCAACCATGTATTCCCATCAAAATTTTAAAATAATATTAAGTAAACAAAAATGTTGTTTTAGAACACAAGTATCTTGCCATTTTAGGCATTCATCTCAATGTTTTTGAAGATTTGGAAGAACAGGAACATAAATTAATCTGAAAATGTACACAACATGGTATCAACCAGTAAAAAGCTCCTTGTTTTGTGTTTCCTCATCAATTAGCCACCTAGTCTCTGTATCACACCTGACAGCCTGATTTGCATTGCTTTATCATGCTGGCAGATGGAATACACAGGCTACAAACTGTAAACTTCAAATTTGATTTGATCAAGCAGATTTCTGCACAGATTTAGCTCTCAAGAGTATCTTTCACTTTACAGTTCAATAAATGCAGAAGACTGATTCTTGTTGTGGATTCCCTAGACTGGGAAGTCCCAAGAAAAGCCCCCAGTTTCTTAGTACTTAGATAATTTTAAGCAAGTTAGGCAAAGTCTGTACTGTATGTAACTCTGCCAGTTCCATAAGCTTCCCTGCGACCATGTGCATCAGGCATCTTCTTGTCTAACATCTATGTTGTCCCGGTTTTTCTTTTCCACACAGTCTTTGTCACAGGGAAATGCATCTTTTAATACATCTTATTTGCATATCACATTTGGATGCTAACACTGAACAGTACAATGTAAAATTGTGTAAAACCGAAGTCAGATCCCCAAACAAGGATGCATAGCTGGCACAAGAAATGCCAGAATTTTTAACAGATCAAAAGCTACATCAGAACAAAGGTTTGAAGCAAGAAGAACAAACTAGTACATTCAAGAGCCAGGTAAAATAAACGGAGCCTGCCAAAGCAAATAATCTAGCTGGAAGCAACACTCCCAAGTTTACATCACTGAACAATCACTGTGCTATGCAACACCACCACCTTCAGGACAGGGTGAAGGCATAAGAGCACAGCGGTACTTAACCACGCAACTATGAAAAGACAAGACATTAGCCAGGAACAACGTGCACTTCAAGCTCTGTTCAGGTTCAGCAAGCATGGCAATTCCATTATCAGTGATACAGCACTGCACAGAAACTTCAGAACGCAAAATACTGATTTACAATCTTCTAAAAAAAGGCAGTGCACAACCAGAAAACACACTTATGTTTGGTTTAGTGAATCGTTCCCTTGTCCTTCAGAAGGAGAATATATAGAAAGTAATTCAGAAATGCTATGTAAGAATGTCTACAGCAGAACAGAAACCAGATGAAAAGCACCATGCAAAGTGATTAATGGGATAAAAATTAAAATCACGTATTTACATAAACCTTATCTAGGAGAGATGGAGAATTTCACAATGTACATAAGCACAATCTACTCAGACAAGCAGACTTCTGTGGCACGTGACAGAAGCCATTTAGACAACTGGTGTATACCACACAATGGCGAAGAGATTAAGTGCTTTGATCTGGAACACCAAGAAAACAACTAGTCTTCATAAACTGCCCATCCTTTAAGTCAAACTTCCATCCAAAAGTAACAAACCTAAATGACCTGGCATAAATAGCATGGGACCCACTTCACCAGCATCTAAAGCAGAAACATTAAATATTAATTTCATCCTGGATGCTTATATAACTAAACATCTGAGTGCACAGCAAAACTAAATAATTACTCATCGCCAAATGCAACAGCTAACCCAGAAGATGATTGTTTTGAAGTAACCAATATCCAGATAGACAACTATTCAATCATACTTTACAATCGTATCAAACTCCATTCCAGGATGACATCCACATAGTTGCACCTACAACTCCATGTCTCAGCACTTCATTTATTCCTTTAAAAAATAAGATAATTTTGGTAGATTTACCTGACTTTGTGCCATCCCAAGTCTGGCAGAATGCTAACTCTACAACCACAAGTAAGTGAGCTTCTGCTGACTACTAAGGATAGCTATCGGCTCCAAGGAAATTACCTTCTGCAGCGAATATTAACAACTGATTGTCTCACCTCTCTCCAAAATTAAGTCCAAGTCTGTGTGATAGTGTTTAAATCCCAGTGTCTTCACAGAAGACCCAAAGCCTGAGAAGTCAGTCTTTGCTATTCCTCCACAGTTAGGAATCTTCTCACTTATAACCACTAAATACAACACTGACAGAGCAAAAGAAGCTCTGTAACTGTTCCTTGAGACACAGCCGTACATGGCAACTGGATGAATAAATGCATTGATAAAGACTATTAAAGCTCAAAAAGGTACCATGCTTACAGTAACAGAAGAAAGAGACCAGTTTCTGTTAGTATGTTGTGTTGGTTACATTATCTTCTATTGTCCTCTTGGAAAAAACCACTATAGTTACATTAAATTAAAAAGAACTGATTCCACAAAGGACTCTTTATGCCAGCTGTACCACAATCTTCCTGAATACCCAACAATCTACTTCAACATACTAATATAAACAAAATGCTACTGGTTGATTTGTAACTTTGCATACACGAAAATGAACCGTCAAGAAGCCTGTAATGGAATCCATAGAACTGCACCTCACAGACTATGGAAGGTAATCTGTGATTATGGAAGATCTACGCAATTATGTGAGTGATGTACCCAAGTGGGAGCACAAATGCCAGTTGTTCTTTCCCATTGAACACTTTCTGATAATCAACCATATTATACTTTGTCATAATCGTAGAATCACAGAACATCAGGGATTGGAAGGGACCTTGAAACATCATCTAGTCCAATACCCCTGCGACCTAGACGAAGTCACACAGGAACATATCCAAGCAGGTTTTAAACGTCTCCAGGAGACTCCACAACCCCCCTGGGCCGCCTGTTCCAGTGCTCTATCACCCTCACTGTGAAGAAGTTCCTTCTCGTATTGATGTGGAACCTTCCATGTTCCAGCTTACACCCACTGTCCCTCATCCTATCACTAGGTGACACTGCGAGGAGCCTGGCTCCAGCCTCCTGACACCCACCCTTCACATATTTATAGACATGAATGAGGTCACCCCTCAGTATCCTCTTTTCCAACCTAAAGAGACCCATCTCCCTCAGCCTCTCCTCATAAGGGAGATGTTCCACCTCCTTCATCATCATTGTTGCTCTACGCTGGACTCTCTCCAGCAGCTCCACATCCCTCTTGAACTGAGGGGCCAACAACTGCACACAGTACTCCAGATGTGGTCTCACCAGGGTAGAGTAGAGGGGGAGAAGAACCTCTCTTGATCTGCTAACCACCCCCTTCTGATCCACCCCAGGATGCTGTTGGCCCTCTTGGCCACAAGAGCACACTGCTGGCTGTCATGCTGATGTCCACCAGGACCCCCAGGTCCCTTCCTCCTACACTGCTCTCCAACAGCTCAGTCCCCAGCCTATACTGGTACCCGGGGTTGTTCTTGCCCAGATGCAAGACTCTACACTTACTCTTACTACACTTCATTACATTTCTCTCTGCCCAACCCTCCAGCCTGTCCAGGTCTCGCTGAATGGCAGCACAGCCTGCTGGGGTGTCGTCAGTAAATTTGCTGACCATGCACCCTCATCCAAGTCATTAATAGACTGAATAGGACTGGTCCCAGTACTTGGGGAAGTCCATTAGATACAGGCCTCCAACTAGACTTTGTCCCATACTGGCCCTTCTGTCCTAGTAAAAAAGTGTCAGCTGTAACTTACAGGTAAGTAATTTACTCACCACCTGACTATATGGTTCGAAATCCCAGATTGTTTTTCATGCAGAGGATGCATTTTGTGACACAAACACAAAAACCTGATCACTACTGGTTTTATTCAAGCACACAGATCATAGATACCAGTATCCTAAACAGCAGATCTACCTTCTTTTCTTCCATGCAATCTGCCTGGGCCGTTTCCAGACGGGCTCTGAAGTGTTCACAATCCATTTTCAGCTGTTCTAGTTCCTCCTCCTTTCTCTCGATGTCTGCAGTAGGATAAATCACATGAACAAAGTATGAAGCTATGACCAATGAGCTTGTCCTAAAGAAAAAGGAATCCACTAAGTGAAACACTGATGAGGTGCTCCTCTTTGCCTGTGTTAGGCCCCCTCCCCATGGCTAAACTGATACTTCACAGTTTGCCACATTTCAACAGTTCTTCCAAGAAACTAAACAAACGTGTTTCTCATTTAAAACAGGGAAAGCAGAATCACATCCAGCTGTTAAAGACTATGTGTCGAGAAGATGCCATCCTGCAACTGAGCTGCAGCTTCTCATAGTTGGTTTTATTATTTGATCAAAATTTTGTACCTTTTTGTTCACTTTCATGATGGTTTTAATGTCTCTCTGAAATTCAGAGAGTATACTAAAAATGTAAGAAAATGAATACCAAGGTCAGTTGAAAGCAAATGTTTTAATACGTAGTACTTATTTGTACAGTAAGAATGAACTACAATTACTTCAAGCATTTTAAAGTTTATAAAGTATAAAACATTATAAACTACTTAAACATTATGTCCATGACAAGCCAATTTTAAAATTGCCTTAATCTCTGATGTTATCAGAAACACATTCCAGTCACGACGCTTTACTTTCGTAAACAGAAAAACAAGTTACAAGTATTATATTTCACTATCATGATGTTTTAAAAGAAAACACTTTGAGAGACATTTTTAACAATTGTTGTGCACTGCATTTTACTTTTAGTAATACTGTTCTTGATGCTTATTATTTATACTGAAAGAACCCCCAACAAAATACAATTACATTACTCCAAAAAGTGATGTCCAAACAGCATCTACTGTAATTTTGTGGTTAAAAATTCAAGCAGCACCCTACTTTGAGTGTCATACCCTCAATCACAAGAATATGGTCTGTGGCTTAACACACCTCAGCAACTTCCCCTTATACATGGTCAATACTTTTTAGTGTACTTACCAAAACTTATATCAAATTCAATCATCAAAAGATAACAACATTTTAAAAATCAGTCCTTACTATCCAAACACCTTGGATTCTGACATTTAGTAATTCCACATTATTTTGAAATAAATTAGTTTACTTGGCCCTGACAAAAATGTCATAATCTCAAAACTATACATATTGCTTTGAGCAGCAGGTACAAAAAGATAGTCTACCCACAAACACCTTCTCTAAAGAGATGGAACATGTTCAGCCCTTAAGCTATTCTAAGCCATCAATGCCAAGGCTATTTAACAGAAACCAAAAAGGCAATGTCTACTCCTAGGAAACATGGATGTGCCATGGCATGCTCTCAGAGCATTCAGGCCTTTTCAACCTGCAATCCAAAGGGAAAGAGTGAGGAGGGGAAATTCTGAGTATTTGAGGACATGGCAGGAAATGTTCTTTCCACACTAGAAGTACAGACAATCCAGTCCAATGCATATGTGGGATTGAGTCCTAAGAACTTGACAGAAAGATGCCTTGAGAATGAGAACATGTTCTGCTTAGCAACAGCACATCGAGAACATGCTTATCCCTTCCAGGTAAAGGCACAGAATGAGTATTTATCTGTCACTCCAAGGAAAGAAGCTCTCCTAAGTAAGAAAAATCACTGTTAGCCTTTGAGAGGATGGATCCACTCTGAATCCAACATCAGAGTTGCCAGCAGAGACACAAAGATGCCGCACTAGCAAGACGTCAAAGGTCCTGGAACCAAAACAGGGCCAGGAAAAGGGGAATAATACTAAGTTGTGAGTGATACTACAACACTACTTGTATTTAAATCTTCCAGATAGAAGAAGGATGTGCCACAGAATCACAGAATTGTCAGCATTGGAAGGGACCTCAAGAGATCACACTACCACAGCCCACATTTGAGGCATGAGGTGGGCTCATTCTTCTACTGCTATAGGTCACATCAGGAGACTCTTCTGGACCAGAGATCTAATCTCAGAGTTCTGGGAGGCAGAGAACTTCAAACAATTACAAAGAACGCAAACAAGTGATGAGATGGCAATTTCATTGCTCTAAATACTAGATAGATCATGTTAAATGTAATTTTAAACCCAGGTGGGTACCCTGGAGACAGAGGATGCAGAGAAGGCAGAGATACTCAACGCTTTCTTTGCATCTGTCTATACTGCTAAGGGTTGTGTTGACATTAGACCCCAGACTGCAGAGGAGGTTGAGGCAACAGGTGAGCCTGCCTTGGTTGATGAGGATTGGGTTAGGGATAAGTTGATCGAACTGGATGTGCACAAATCCATGGGCCCAGAAGGGATGCACCTGCGTGTGCTGAGGGAGGTGGCCAAAGTCATTGCTAGGCCACTCTCCATCATCTTTGCTAGGTCCTGGGAAACAGGAGAGGTGCCTAGAGATTGGAAAATAGTAAATGTGACCCCAATCTTTAAAAAGGGAAAGAAGGAAGACCCAGGTAACTATAGACCGGTCAGCCTCACCTCCATCCCAGGAAAGGTGATGGAACAATTTGTACT
>VXBP01005609.1:59345-84769 GCA_013400115.1 Rhinopomastus cyanomelas
GTGGTTAGCAGATCAAGAGAGGTTCTTCTCCCCCTCTACTCTACCCTGGTGAGACCACATCTGGAGTACTGTGTGCAGTTGTTGGCCCCTCAGTTCAAGAGGGATGTGGAGCTGCTGGAGAGAGTCCAGCGTAGAGCAACAATGATGATGAAGGAGGTGGAACATCTCCCTTATGAGGAGAGGCTGAGGGAGATGGGTCTCTTTAGGTTGGAAAAGAGGATACTGAGGGGTGACCTCATTCATGTCTATAAATATGTGAAGGGTGGGTGTCAGGAGGCTGGAGCCAGGCTCCTCGCAGTGTCACCTAGTGATAAGATGAGGGACAGTGGGTGTAAGCTGGAACATGGAAGGTTCCACATCAATACGAGAAGGAACTTCTTCACAGTGAGGGTGATAGAGCACTGGAACAGGCGGCCCAGGGGGGTTGTGGAGTCTCCTTCTCTGGAGATGTTTAAAACCCACCTGGATGTGTTCCTGTGTGACTTGGTCTAGGTGATCCTGCTGTGTCAGGGGTATTGGACTAGATGATGTTTCAAGGTCCCCTCCAATCCCTAATGATTCTATGATTCTATGATTCTGTAACAGTCTCAAAACTAAATGAGAGGTGTCTCTGACTACAACAGGCACTTCCTGAGGAGCATAAGAACTTGTTATCTCCTTCATGTTTATAATACTTAGAAAACTGCAACAGCTGATCTAAGTTCACAAGGTATGTGCAAATCACCCATTTGGCTACCACAAGAAAAACTGCAAAAACATCTCCATAACTCCCAGGACTCCTGTAAGCTTCATATATCAACACCAAGAGACTATATTTAGTAAACAATACCAAAGAGCTCTCCATTCATGCCAGAGACTGCTTGCGTCTGTCTCATCCACCCTTTTGTGAATTGGATGGTCCAAAATCTTTTAGCCTGCCTTACTGTATGCTACAGAGGTAGAAGGAGACCCCTTTAGTATAAGAAAAACCACTACTAGACTTGTCCAGCTGTAGAGACAAACAACGGCAAGAGCCTGAATAAATATTCACATGACCTCATTAACTGCAAGAGAAATGTCCTCTGTGGGGATATACTCATCAAGAGATTAAAAGCTGACTCCGCTTCAGGTACCCCTTCAAAGGACCTAGTGGATGTGACTGAAAACTAATAGAAGTATGTGAAACAAGGCTCTGACTAATTGAGGCTGCTGAATACTTAATGCAACTAGAAACTATCTTTGATGCCTTTCAATAGCATAAAGAGAACATTTCAGATCTCACGTCACTTCTTATGACACAGATGACATCTTCACTGGCAGCAGTAAAGGTCACAAGGTTTTCTCATCTCTGTTAAGATTTGATGGCATGGAAGAATCTTCCAAAGGGGTGAATCACTAGGGCAGCTGGAAGCTATGCCCCAATATGTTACTTGAGAATGGAGACATGTCTGTTTTAGCTACTTGTTGCAAATTAATCATTAATCATTTGACATTCTAGAAGATACACGCTGTCAATAATCTGTCTCAGTGCTTGTCCTGTGTCTTTTCAGACATAACTTGTTCCAAGAGGAACATACTCCTGCATGTAAGGTATGGGGTAGGGACAAAGCTGACTCAGGTTTGGTCCTGATGGTATGTTGGGAGCGATGTAGTTGTTGAAAAAAATTAATGCACAGCACTGAAAAACTGGACTTTGGGAACAGCAGTATGAAGTCCTTTTTAAAGACAAAAAACCCACTGAAGAGTGCTGATTACAAATATTTTGGGCAATGAAAGCACACAAACTAAAAAAACAATATTATTTCTTCCTTTAAATGTTTATGCACAACTACTTACCACACTTTCCTGCTGTGTACGTGAAGTAGCATTTTAAAGAACAGCACGCCCCTGCCTATTGTGAAAAGACTTTTTTTCTGATAGTTTCCCTTAGTGCTTGAACAAAGTGTGTTTTCATTCACAGCAAAACACAACAATTCAACATGTCTAATTATTTGTAAAGCTGTTTTTAATTCTGTTCATTACAATCACATTAATTTAATAAAGCAGTCACTGCATCGCAGTTTTATCTGCAATACCTCCACACACTCTGCAACAGGAGGACAACAGTTCATTCTGAGTATTTTTGGCAGAAACTACAAAAGCTTGTAAGATGGTACTACTCACCTGATTCAACGGCATACAGTTTCTGGAATGCCCCCAAAACATCCCCATTTATGATTTTGGGTAAGAAGTCCCGCAATTGCATAACCTCAGTCGTCAGCCTTTCCAAATCCCTTTTTCTTACTTTAACAAATTCATCTTTAGTCTCAGTCTTCTGAAAAATAATAATTAAAAAAAAAAATCACAAGAAAAACAACTGATCAAAGACATTGTTACAGGCTCACAGTGCTCTTCTGCTTGAATCTTCTATAACAAAAATATTCCTCTATTAAGTAGTTTCAGAAAGTAATAACCTATTAAAAGAGAACTATCCAGTAATAACTCAAAATCTCCAAGACGGACTCTGACTGTAATTTAATTTTTGCTACTATTTGCAACTACTTGCATCCACTCCCACTTAAGTCACTTAACTCTAAATTAAAGGCAAATAAATGTTTATCAGTCACCTTTTCTGTCACACTATGGCTACAAACCAGTTTTAATTCCACAGTCTAAGAGAAAGCGCAGTAATTCTAAAATTAAGGCAAATTTCTGTACCAAAACACTCCTGAACTCCAATTTCTGATGAGTGTACATGTGCACACTGCTGTATCCTAAAAAGGATACCACGTACACAGAAATAAAATGGCTTTGCCTAAAACGCTAACGTGCTTTCAGAAAGCAAAATTGTATCATACTACCCTTTTGCGCTATATTGAGAATGGTGCAGAAAAATTTACAACATTTGTGTATCACACCTCACTTCAGAGGGAAGGGGGTCCTACAGATCAACACAAGCAGCTATCTCCTACAGGTACAGAACATGTAATCCCCCGAGTCTTCTCAAATCCAGCCGTGCAAGACTGGATTATGCAGGTCATAATCACTGGTGCAGGCAATGCTACCCTGGCATTGCTGTCCTGAAGTCTACCTTTCTCCTGCTTCCCTGCTTTCTCAGGTTAAACACCTTCCAGTTTTGCTTCCTCCTCTATTTCTTTCCAATCTGTCTTTCAAACTCAGTTAGATGTAGTGACAGGCCACTTCCTGATTCCCCAGCCCAGAGGCATCAGAGCAATAATAAAGGTACTGAGAAAGACTTCACTTGAAATGTATGCTTTAAACTGCATTAATTTTAGGAAATGCTTATGGTAAAGTTAGCATTATAGAGCAAAATCTGGCATAGTCATAAAAATACCTCCTCTTCACTAGGAGCTAAACTCAAATAAAATACACTACTGAAATACTGACACTGACATAAGAAATGTTCAGTATAGAAAAATCTAAGTTATCATTTCTGCTGTGAACAAGTTTTTGCAACACTGCAGTTCCAACAGTCAGGCTATATTTTCTCGATTTAAGCAGCTATTCAGCATCTCCCCCTACTAAAACAGTATGTCAAAAGGAAACCTAGACATTGGAGAATGATGGCTGCCTGTCCTTGAAGCAATAGCAGGTGACCGGATGTAGAAAATTTTACTTCAGTTACAAGATCATGGGCATCTACTCAGTTGGAAGAGATCTTGAAGATCATCAAGTCTAATTATTAACCCAGCACTGCCAAGGTGACCTGTAAACCATGTCCCTAAGGAATGTCTACATGACCTTTACGTATCTCCAGGTATGGCAACTCCACCACAGCCCTGAGTAGCCCGTTCCAACATTCAATGACCCTTTCAGCACATTTATTTTTCCTAACACCCAGCCTAAACCTAAACTTTGGGAAAAGAGGCTGTCTCCCTCCTTGCTGCAACCTCCTTTCAGGCAGCTGTATAGTGATCAGGCCTCCACTCAGCATCCTCTTCTCCAGGCTAAACAGCTCCACCCCCCTCAACTATGCTCCAGCCTCTCCACCAGCTGCACTGCCCTTCTCTGAACTGGCTCCAGCACAGGGCACAGACATCACACAGTCACCCTGTGCAATGACCAAGTACCACTGCCCCATACTCGAGGTCACGACCAGCACAATCTGAATAACCCTGCCTGGCCTAGCAGGGGGCAGAACCAGGCAGCGATCCTTACTGGTGACGGACATTCCGCAGAGCCCAGTGAACTGCCCCTTCCTCCACCCGCCCAGGGTGCCTCAAGCGCCCCTCCACACCTCCTTTTCCATGGTGCTTGGCCCTGCCCAGCCCCTGGCAAGGATGTGCCGCACAAGGCTCACCATCTCCTCTCGGCTCACCCCACCCCTACGAGACCCGGCGGGTACCACCGCGGCCACCCCATCCCACCCTCCTCCTCCCGCAGAGAGGCGACCCCACAAGGAGGGCAGCGCGCGCTACCTGCGCGTCGCCAGCGAGGCCGGCGCGGCGCCACATGGCGCCAACAGCAGCAGAGGCAGCCGGCCTCGTGCTGAGGCGTGCGCGTCAGAACAACGCACGTCAAGACGTCCCCACGCCACTGACACCGCCCCTCGCGGTAGCCCCGCCTCCTTACAGAGGACGCGGTAGGCGGGGCAGAGGGAGCCGGGAAGGCGGGCTGGAGGCGATGCGCGGCGGCTTCGTGATGACGGCAAAGGGGTGCGACAGGCGTGTGAGTGGCGTCATCAGACGGTGTCCGGCTCGCTCGGCGTGGAGCGGGTGCAGGCTAGGAGCGGGCCATGGCTCCTGCCGTCGTGCAGCCGCCCGAGGTGCAGTTTGCGCAGCGTTTGGCCGCCAACGAGAAGCGCATCCGGGACCGCGCCCTGAAGAAGCTGCGTGCGTACCTTGGCGCCCGGACCCAGCGCCCCGCTGGTAGGGCCCGGCACGGTGGGGCGGCGCGGCCGGGGGTGTGGTGATGGTAGGGGCCGGGATGAGATCTGGGGCCATGGTCCGGGCTGATGCCGTGATCGCAGCGGCGGTCCCAGCAGGCTGGTGGAGAGTGAGGAAGCACATGTGGCCAGGACCTGCCTTCTGTGCCAGGCTGGGCCCAACACCACGGGGCCGCTCCTTGGGGAGGGTCTGTGTACAGGTTTTTTTATAGGATAGGGATGTTTTTACAGTTTTGAGTTTTTTTGTGTGGAGGCCGAGTGTGTTTTTCATTTTTTAGTTTTACGGGTGTATTTCACTGGAGGAAGTATTTGCTTCGGTGGCACCGCCAGCGCCGAACGCGGTGCCGACAGCCTCGAAGGAGCCTTCCGAGTCCTCCCCAGTATAAATTCGTCATGGACGGATCGGAGGACTGCACCGCTTCAAATAGCTGGAGGAGTCGGGTCGGCCCGCAGAGGCTCTTGCTGGCGGTGTTAACGTGGCCAGGATCGGAGCAGTGTAACTTACATGCGTGTTCCAGGAACAGGATATGGAGCCACAGGGCTGACCCAGACTCAGCCCGGCTCGGTATATCTAGTGTAAAGTTTCATTTTCTCTTTTGCTGCCTGGTGAGTTGTTGGGAACTGAGCTCAGGAATGTTTTGGCACTCATATAATTGCAGTCAATTCTCTTTTTAGATAATCTGGATTACCTGAGACTTCCACATTCATGGTATCAAAACCGGTTTTCCACCAAAACTTATTATCCCTCTCAGATCCTGCTGCTTTAGAGCCAGGAGTCCAGTGTATGAACACCTCAGTACTGCCCATTATCCCATTTCTGATAGTCACCATAGATGTAGGGGTTGACTGAGGACTAGTAAGAGGAAGTGAGTGTAGATCAGATCCTTCTTTCTAAGTCTTCAGCTATTTGCAGCTCTGGAGACTTCTTTATCTGGGAAGAGACTTCCTAACCACAGTGGGATGTGGCCTCTCTGTGTTAGGGGTACTCTGCATCTCATTGAAAAGTGCAGAGTCCATTAAGTTTGCCTGCCTTGGGGACAAGAATGTCCCGGCGGGGGGGGGGAAGGTTGCAGTCTTAAGATAACAGGAAACTACTACAGCGAAATTTTCCTCAGGGATAAGAACCCTTTGAATATTGAACTCAGCCAACTGTGAAATGCAAATGAACATGTGTCTATGCTCAGACAGCTGTTCTGTTACCCAGTCACACAATACCTCAGTTGGGAAAAGAAACCCATGTTGAATTAGAAATGAATTTAATAAAATAATAACAAAACCTTAATGTTAACACTAATGGCAGTATAAAGTTATGCTTGGACCACATGCTTGTGAGCTATGCAGTCTAGGCAGTGAATGCTGCATCTCAGACTCTGCAAACACCACAGATTCAGTGAGAGCACAACAGAGCAAACAGCAGAGCAGGCGTCGGGAGTGGGCAAGACCCTCCTGAAAGAGGAGAAAAGACCATCCCAAACAAACTTTCTAATCTGTATTGAGAGTGACATTTATGGTCTGGAATACATCTACTGGCCAGCTATTGATCACAGCTCTTTGAGTGCAGCCATCCAGCTAATTCCTTGAGTGGTCCATCTGTCAAAGCCATGTCTCTGTTTTAGAGACAAGGATGTCATGTGGGACAATGTCAAATGCATTGGACAAGTCCAGGTGGATGATGTCTAGCAGAATCACAACCCTGGACTTCAGGAGGGCCAACTTTGGCCTTTTCAAGCAGTTGCTGGCGGAAATCCCACGGGAGAAGTTACTGGCAGGTAAAGGGGCTCAGGATAGCTGGTTAACATTCAAAGACTACTTCCTTGAAGCACAAGAAATGGGCATCCCAGCAGGAAAGAAGTCAAGGAACGGAGCAAGAAGACCTGTGTGGTTAAACAGGGAGCTGCTGGGCAAACTGAAGAAGAAAGTCAATAGGTCATGGAAGGAGGGGATGGCCACTTGGGGTGATTATAAGACTCTGGTGAGAGAATGTAAGGATGCAACCAGAAAAGCCAAGGCCTCCTGGGCATTAAACCTTGCATGAGAGGTCAAGGGCAACAACAAGGTCTTCTTCAAATACATTGCAGTTAAAACTGAACCTAGAGGCAATGTAGGCCCCCTGCTGAATGAGGTGGGTACCCTGGAGACAAAGGATACAGAGAAAGCAGAGATACTGAACACTTTCTTTGCCTCTGTCTATACTTCTGGGGGCTGTCCTGATATCAAGACCCAAACTACTGAGACTCCAGAGGAAGTTGAGACAAAGCAGGAGCTTGTCCATGTTGATGAGGACTAGGTTAGTGATAAGTTGATGAAACTGGATGGTCATAAATCCATGGGACCTGATGGGATGCACTGGCACATGCTAAGGGAGACGGCAGAAGTCATTGCTAGGCCACTCTCCATCATCTTTTGCAAGTTCTGGGGATCAGGAGAGGTGCCTAGGGATTGGAGGATAGCAAATGTCACTCTAATCTTCAAAAAGGGTTAAGAAGGAGGACCCAGGTAAATATAGACTGGTCAGCCTCACCTCCATCCCGGGAAAGGTGAAGGAGCAATTTTCCTTGATGCTATCTCCAGGCACATCAAGGACAGGAGGGTCATTGGGGACAGTCAGCATAGCTTCACCAAGGGAAGTCATGCTTGACCAACCTGCTAGCCTTTTATGAGGGCATAACCAGGTGGATGGATGATGGCAGAGCAGTGGATGTCATCTATCTTGACTTAAGAAAGGCATTTGACACAGTGTCACACAGCATCCTCACAGCCAAACTGAGGCAGTGTGGACTGGATGACGGGTTAGTGAGGTGGATCATGAACAGGCTGCAGAACAGAAGCCAGAAAGTAGTGGTCTATGGGACAGAGTCTAGTTTGAGTCCCCCAGGGGTCAGTGCTGGGACCAGTCCTGTTCAATCTATTCATTGATGACTTGGATGAGGGATTGGCATGCACTGTCAGCAAGTTTGCTGATCACACAAAGCTGGGTGGTGTCGCCCACACCCCAGCAGACTGTGCTGCCATTCAGTGAGATCTGGACAGGCTGGAGAGCTGGGCTGAGAAAAATGTAATGAAGTATGTTGCTGGAGATAAAATCACCCTATCATAAACACTGATGGGAAGCAAACCAGTACATTCCTCTAATTCACAAACAAATGTTATCCTTCTAAGTGGATCCATAGTTCATGGAATTTGAGCCATGCCTCACACTGCTGGCCCTTTGACAGCAAGGCAGCTTTTGCTGGTCTGCTGCTAACCCCAGACACACTGTGCTGCAGCATATAGGGACTGAGATAGGATCCCAGCACTAAAACCAAAATACTTCTCAAGCTAGCTTCGAAGTAAAGAGCACCTTCATTTTTGTACACTGTGATTGCTAATACAGTAGATTCAGGTTTAAAGTAACCTGGCTTGAACTGTTTCCCATCAGTGAGCAGTGACAGCAGGGCACATAAAGTGGAAACCCCAATCTTCAACCTTCTTTTTCAGCAAGAGGATAAGACAGTTATTCTAAAACATTTTGATGAGAGTCCTTTGTCAAATGGATGAAAGATTGCTTGGGAAACAATCCTCTATGTATGAAAAGCAATGCCAGGGAAGTCTGTGTTCCCTGAGCCACCTTTTTGGGTAGCAGCTGACATCCGCTGAACACGAGTCTGATGCCTCCGTAGAGGTAATGCTGCATGTGAGGTTAGGCTGCTTATTACTGCTATGTAGGCAGCATGTAATTCTGTTAAGAAATTTTATTAATTTTAATATTTCAATGAATATCAAATCAGTGAATCAAATTTTCGTATTGATTCTTACCATTACTGCTTAATCTAAGTTAAATGTATCGTTAGTGCTTAATGTTACTAGAGATACTGCTTCCTACATAGCGTGCTGCGTATTTCCTTCACTCAGCTTTTTCACTGAGAATGACTGTAGGCACAGGATTTGTTGTTTGAGAATGATAACAGTAGTGATAGTTGCTTTAACTCTCCAAGAAGGAGGTACTCAATTTCAGTCTAGCACGGGGTGTCAGGCTTTTCCACTGGCAGATTCCTGAAACTTTTTCAAAAGTGACCATGGTCTTCTTGGAGAAAATCTGACCTTCCTGAAGATTATTACTTTTAGAATGTGATTTTATTTTTCCTTGAAATTACTTGGTATTACTTAATGGGCCATTGTTTGAAATGGCTGTAGTAGGTTACTGTAGCTACCTCATAACAGAATACTGCTAGAATTTTTCTTCCAGAAAGGTATTTGATGTCATGAATAATCCAGTTCTTAAAGCATTCTTGAACCTATTGCTGACAGTAAAATTTTATTTTCTATGTAGTCCATAGTACTCTCAGAAAGGTGAGACTTTGACTAGAATCTGAATTATGTTGTTAGTAGTGAAAATATTCTCTGACATGCTGTATCTCAAGACTGTAATAATTTTCATTACAGTTGCTCAGGCTCTTTGAATATGCATTTTAATACATACAGAAATGTATTGCCTGCTAGGCATGTAACCTATGAGAACAAGCCCATAGGGAGGAACAAAATTATTGGTAAATTGAGACTTTATTTAAAAAAACACCAAGGAGAAAACTCAAGCCAAAAAACTGTGTCAGTTATGTTTGAGGATTTGCATATCATCTCCAATGCAAAAATAGATATGATGTCCTCATTAAAAATATCTTACAGACTTGGTGCCAAAACTACGCCAGAGAGACTTACCAGGATTATCTTAGGATTCGTAGCATCTGTGATTTCAGTGTGTTACAGGAGGGCTGGAGAGCGACTTGTCACAAAAGTACCTAGCAGTAGGACAAGAGGAAATGCTTTTAAGCTGAAGGAGAGTAAGTTTAGACTAGATCTTGGGAAGAAGTTCTTCAGTACAAGGCTGGAGATTCTGAAATAGGTTGTCTGGAAAAGTTGTGGATGCCCCCCCTCCTTGGAGGTGTTTGAGGCGAGGTTGGATGCAGTCTTGAGCAGCCTGGTCTATGGAGAGGTGTCCCTGCCCATGACAGGAAGGCAAAGTAGATGATCTGTGCGGTACCTTCCAGCCTAAGACATTACATGGTTTTATGGAAGTCAAAGCTTACAGCCATGGTATCACAGAACTCTGCCAACTTGCCTTCCAGTCAGTGCACTTTTGGTAGTAACCAATGTTTATCCAAGAGAACATAACGAAAACAAAGAAGAAAGCAGGGAGCAGAGGGAACTACATGAAAGTAATTTGGTGGAAATGTGGGGGTGTTTTTCATTTTCATTCATACTTTCTCTGTATTGTAGGTGGCTTCAGTCAGGAAGAACTGCTGAAAATATGGAAGGGCCTATTCTATTGTATGTGGATGCAGGATAAACCTCTCCTACAGGTAACTGGTTTTATATTTCCTTGAGTATGGACATGCTAATTTACAACAGTGAAAATTGCCTTAGTGAGTTTTGCTCCCCTGTGTTTTTTTGTTGTTGCTTTTTTCTTTCTCAGCTGCCCATGTGTTCCATGTGCATTAGAGGTAACAAACAGTTATTTAATCTGGAGAAGAGAAGGTTCAGTGGAAACCTTACTGCAGCTTTTCAATACTTAGAGTAGCCTACAAGAGAGATAGGGATGGGCTTTTTACAAGGGCCTGGTGTGACAGTAAAAGGGGTGATGGTTTTAAACCACAAGAGGGTAGATTTAGATTCGCTATTAGGAAGAAGTGTTTTACAGTGAGGGTGGTGAAACACTGGAACATATTTCCCAAGGATGTGGAGGCCCCACTCCTGGAGACACTTAAGTCAAAGTGAATGAGGTCTGAGCAACCTGATCTAGTTGCAGATGTCTCTGCTCACTGGGAGAGGGTTTGCCTAGATGACTTTTAAAGGTCTCTTCCAACCCAATGCATTCTATGAGTCTGTGTTCCTCACCACATAAACAGAAGTCTAAACATCATCATGAATGACATTGTAGCTGTTTACCTCCCAGAACCAGCACTGAAATCTATGCTGCTATGAAATGCATTGATTTGGTGGAACTAAAGCAGAAATAGGTTTACCTGACACATGGCACAGATTGCTCCACCTACATTTCAGCTGTATGAAGATAGCTATATGAAAACTAAAGTTTTACCTCGTATGTAAATTCAAAATTGTGGGATTTTCCCCTCCTAATTTTATTTTGCCTGTGTTGCAATGCACAGGGATTGATGCCTTTGTGTCTTCTCTTACAACTGACCTAATCAGAATGGAAGGATAACTGCAGTGCTAAAGCACCTTTCAAGACAATGTTTTTGAGGGATGTTTCAGGATACTCATATTTCTTGCTTGTTGCTGGTTGTATTTAGAGAGGAGGCCAAGCCGCGAAACATGCTGTACTAACTGTATTAAATTACTTTCAGGAGGATCTTGCGAACAGTATCTCACAGCTAATCCATGTGATTCAGAATACAGAGGCTCGTAAGTTGTATTTAATAATCTAATGCTTTGCAAGGTCCTTCAGTGTTTGGTCATTAGGAGGTCACTGCGAGACACTGACACAGAATAGTGTCCCCCAGACAGAAGTTGTTGCTTTGCTGGGTTTTTTTTCTTTACTTTTTTGTCCAACTGGTGTGTGTTTTAAGGGAAACATGAGATGCAATTTTCTTCCGGTTGTTAAAGGGGGAGCGTGTAATAATGGCGTGACTTTACAGGGTGGATAGCAACGCAGACTTGTCCCCTTCGTTTGCCACTCTGCATAGACCTGTGTATTTCTTACTTCAAATCAGCAACATTTTCTCATTGGTTAAGCACTTAGGATTCAAATGCACTTGAAATAGAGTGCTCAGTCAATGACAAAAGTTGCATGGGTAGAAATGAGTGCAGAATGGATATTTTGCTCTAACTTGTGTGTATAGAGCAGAAAACAGCTATCTATAAGGTGGCCCTGTAATTACACTTGTCTTCAAAAGTAGCTGTGTGCCTTTTCTTGTGTTGTGAAGTTTAACTGTCTTGCCCTTGTAGCACTGTCTCAAGCATGTGTCCCATACCCTTATTCCTAGGCAAAGCTCTAGGAAAATGTATCCCTTTCTGATGTTGAAGAGATTTCTTGAGATTCTTTTAGGTTTGCCAAATACACCTTGTGCCAGACACACAGAGAATTCTTCTTTTTTACAGGGCACCTGTTCATTCAGACATTTTGGCAAACTATGAACCGTGAATGGAATGGAATCGACAGTCTGCGTCTTGATAAGTTCTATATGGTAATACTAACTCTTGCAGATCTTTTCTGCAAGAGAAAAACGTGGTGCTGGTGTGCTGGAAGGCTGCTTTGTCTATTCAGTTTTGTGCACCTCAGTACAAGAAAGACATTGAGGTGCTGGACATTAGGAAAAAAAAATCTTTATTGAGAAGATTGTCAGGCAGATGGTCAAATCATCACCCTGGAAGGTGGTTGAATTGCCATCTGTGCATGAGTTTAAAAATTGCGTAATTATGGAGCTTAGGGACATGGTTTAGCAGTGACCCTGGGTACTGTTAGGTTAATGCTTGCTCTGAATGATTTTAAACGTTGTTTTGACAAATCTGTAAGCCAGTCCAAGGAACATGGCTGTGAGCAGAAAGCACTGCTTATTGTCAGTTTTTACATCCAGTAGGGATAAGGTTGTGTAACCCATCACTATCGAAATAATAGAGAACACCTCTGACCAAAAATCCCCCGACAGAAAACCCAGAGGTAGTGGGAAAGTCCATGAAAAAAGGAAAACTCATCTGACCCTATACTAGAAAATATCTGTTAAACTTACACACCAAGTCATTAGCCAAGTTAGGTCCATTCTGTCTGCAGCAGCCTGTCTGCAGAGAGGGAGAAGGAGAGTCCTGCAGAGACAGACCACATAACTCTGTCTCTTCAGGGGTTCTCTGCAAGCAGCCTCCCTTTTATATTGTGGTGCTGCTTCAGCAACTTTCCCCACTCCAGACACCTGTTGCCGTGCAGTCCAGACTCTCTTAAGGTTGCCTGCCTCTGGGAAAGCAAGCCAGGGGAATATTTTTCTCCACACTCCCCCACAAGAACCTGGACATTGGCATGTGTCAGCCTTAGTTCTCAGCGCTTCAAATGTCTTCAGCCTAAACCAGTCTATGGTTTATGTTTATTGTAAGAGAAGACAAGTTACCATCTTCTTGACACATTGCACAAGATACCTGTTCAGTGATGACTTCCATTCACCACTGCAAATCTAAAACCCATTATGGTTTATGTCATCCTACAAGTGCTTTCTTGCTTGCCTTCCTTTATAACCGTTTCCCATCGCTCTCTCCATGGCCTATAACTACTGTCACAGAGAGCACTGCATCAGTATCAGGTTTGAGGTCAGACTGCTTAAAGATGTTTTTAAATGACTCTCTATGAAGTAGTTGTCGCTTGAACCTGAACTTTCAACTACTGAGGAATCCACTGTGCATTCAGCTTTCAGAATTCTTTCAGTAGGAAGCACTATATTAAAACAAATGCTAAAATCATTGTGAGAAAAATCTTGAAAGATCTACCTTTGTGAAGAACAAAATCACATTCATCTTTGAAAGAAGTTCATTGCAGGCACATTTCCTGCTGTTTTCTTGGCGTTAGCAAAGATCAGGGATTTCAGTAAATGAAGTGTTTTGAGCCAGTTTAATGCAGCTATTTTACATGTAGTTGTCTCTTAGTGCAAGTTGCAAGTAAATTAGCTGTTATCATCTCTTACTTATTGTTGTTTCTAGTTTAAGCCATGCAGATTATTTTAGATTCTGCAGCACTTAATGAAAAATCAGGAGCAAGAGAAAGCAGTATGCTAGAAATGGTCATGGATTCTTCTTCTGTGCTTGGGATGTGTAAACAGTTTGTCTTTTGAGCTCCACAGCATCTCTCTGTTGCTTGACACAATACACAAGTCTATCAAAATGTTCATGTGAGTCAGATTTTTACTTAGTGCTGCAAAGAGGTTTACTAGAAGTCCACTCATGTTGCAGTCATAGCAACTCTCTTACCTGTTTTCATGAACTAATAACAAATTTTGTATTTTGCAGCTAATGCGTATGATTTTGAGGCAATCCTTTGAAGTGCTGAAAAGAAATGAGTGGGATGAAAGGTAAGTGGATTTCTGAATGTAGTAGCATCATAAGGAAGTAGCCTAATTTGCCTTTATTAAAATAGATTTTAGTGTAATCAATTATTTTTTTCTCCATAAACGGTGCTGTCATGAGGTCACAGTATCACAGTATCNCAAGCACCTCAATGTCCTTCCTAAATTGAGGGGCCCAGAACTGGACACAGTACTCAAGGTGCAGCCTAACCAGTGCAGAGTACAGGGGCAGAATGACCTCCCTGCTCCTGCTGGCCACACCATTCCTGATGCAGGCCAGGGTGCCTTTGGCCCTCTTGGGAAACACTAAAGCTCATTTGTTCTGCAGATGGCTTATGCAGTTTAGTAACAAAGCTCAGGTTTAACGTTTTATTAAGTTTCATACACATTGCGATCGATAGCACCTAAACCATTCTCACAGAAAGAGATTTGAGAAGGTTAGTTGTTTACGCCTGTGCGAAACCTGAAGGTAGTGGATGTGGTGTGGCGTTCCAAGCCGATGTGAAATCTGAGAGCTCCACACTTTTCATGGAGTTCGCTCGATCTGACTGATTTAGCCAGGAGCACTATCAATGTAATGTATCTTGCAGAGAAATTAGACAGGGAACCTGCATCCCAGAAAATACAAAACAGGAATTTTTGGGTTGTGCTGTTTTTCTTATTGATTGTTACTTTCAAAAACATTTATTTTACTGTGTTTAGTCATGGTGATTTGTCTTGTGCTAAGACAGAAGTCCTTAATTACAAACTGGCTTCCTGTTTGTATACCTCAGTGGTTTGCTTGTGTTTCTTCCATGTTCGCTCGAATGCCACGTGATTGCTGTCGTCTTGCTCTGGCTGGAGGTCTTGTGCCAATTCTCAAGCTTTCTCTGTGTTTAAACTGCTGAAGAGCTGAGGTTTTTTAATTCATTTAAGTTCTTGACAATAGAGTATTATAGTTCCTCTCTCTCTCTTGCCTCCTGAGATGTGGATTGCATATAGGCATATTTATTTTGAGATAGGAATGCAAAGCTTAAAAGTACACCTGATCCTTTCTGTTCTACCTTAATTTTGCGTTGGGTAAATGCTCATCGGCTGAAGAGATGACAGGAACAGAAAGTGTGGGAGGGGGGCTGGTAAAAGCTGAAGCCTTTCTTCCCCACACACATTCCCATGGCAGGGACACGGTCACCCAAACTGATCTCTGACAAGGTTTGTTATGGCTTTGGCCTCCCTTTTTCCAGCTTCACTGGAAGAATGGCTTGGAGGCCTTTCACCACAGGAGGAGGCAGTGTGGGAAAAGGAGGTTGTGCATGATTCCTTTCTTTGCAGACTGAGGGAGCTGGAGAGCTTTCCCTCCTAGGTGGAGCCTGCAAGCTGCCTAGCATGTCTTCCATGTATCTTTTCTTTTTAAGATAAATGCTGTTTAAGAAAGGAGTCAGAAAGTAAAACTGAAATAGTTTGTATGGTTTTGGAATGCTTTAAAATCTCCTTGAACTGGAAACATTTGTTCAGGGCAAAACTGCAGAAGGGCCCGCAGAACTCCAGGACAGAAAGCATGGTATATGTAAAGCTTCACTTTCCTAAAATATAAGCGAGGACAAGCCTCAGAAAAAAATTTAGAAAGAGAAGCACAAGTCCCAACTGGTGCTTATATGCAGCAATGACAGCATGTCCCTTAGAGCCATGTCACTCCCACAGTGTTTGTTAGAACTGCAGACGTCAGTAACTGTACAGAGCCACAATTCTACTTGTTGTCCCAATAGCTCGGTCATTTCTGGCTCGATGATGCTTTTCTTTATCCATAGCCTCTCCCTCAGTCAGCTCCCTCCAGCATTCTGCTCACCTGGCAGAACCCCTTGCCTTTGTCAATCGCGAGACGTTGTAAACATCAGCCCCAATTAAGGTGTGAATTTTAAAACAATGATTTTCACTGTAGCAAGCTGTGAGTGAATTGTGCTACAAAATCATCTACACTGTAAGAGGTTCTGATTGTGGGTGGATTTTTTTTAAAGTTTGCTTTCAGGTGTGAAAATTGGTGACTGGTTTGATTTGTCAGTTGTCTTAACTAATTGGTAAAACTGTGAGTGATGTGCGTGATTGATTGTGAATATCTTTTGTTCTTTATCTTTTTTTCCCCAGTCTAACTGAACTATTCCTGCAGCTCCAAATGAAAGAAGTTATGGACTCAAGCAGCAATGCTCCCAGTGGGATAAAGTTCCATTTCATTGATATCTATCTGACTGAATTGGCTAAAGTTGGTGCAAAAGAGGTTAGAAAACTTACTTCCCAATGAATGTTAGCTGTAGCATGCAGCATTTTAGAAGAAATAGAGTTCTAGGTAGCGCGTGTTGTAACAGTGCTAAATGTGACAGACTTGCGTTGCGTAGTAAGCGCGAAGAAATGGCTTTTCAGGACAGTTTATGCTTTTGCTTCCATTTGTATGTTAGTACAGACAGTGAGGATATAGCAGTTTCTCTGAAGCTCCTGAGCATAAACAGATGAAGAAAGTTTGCTTTCTAAGTTGTCTGATACCTGCTTATTGTTGGCTTCAAACGTCCTGGGTTGTACATTGAGCAATTCACCTCCTGCATCCAATTGTTCATGCTTCTGGTGATACCTGTCTCTCTCTGCTGTAGATTGCTGTTTCAGTTGCTCTTAAGTTTGGTAGATGCCACAGTGATGCAGAGTGTTGCGGCATCTGAAGGCCTGTTACTGCTGAACTTCTTCCAAAGAGTCCAGCTTGTGTTACTCCACTAGGCCCAGCTGCCCACTGCTCTTCCACGCTCATTTAACTCCTCTTGTTTCTGACAGCTGATACACCTCCTTGCAGTGGACAAAGCTGGCTGCAGTTTTCCATTTGTGTTCTTTGCAGCTGGTATTGAGAGCAATCCTGCCTGCAGCTGTTGTGGTTCTGGATGGGAGAGTGTTGAGATTTCTGCAAAACAGACTGCTGAAATAATTTCTGCAGCTCCACAGTCAGCAAACTATGGCTAAGCCACTCACAAGAAGCACGCGGAGTTAGTCCCTTCAGCTATTTGAAATCACAGTCAATGCTCATAAATTAAATTTAGGGCAAGATTTTTGTCTTTGGTACTGCTGTAGCTGGCAGTGTTTTGGTCCAAGCACCCAGGTCTTACTCGTGTCTGCTGCAGACCCTGGTGAACATGTACAAAGTTCTGTTTTCTCTGCCTCGTATTTCCACTTGTAAAATAAGTTTTGTTATATTTCTGTACTCAGTAGATTAAAGTCTGTAAAGCAATCACATTTCTATAATACTTCCAGAGACTATCTGAAAGTTAGTGGTAGCCACAGCTAAAAGAAGTTACTGGATACTTTTGTTTGTTGGAATTAGTATGCTGAAAAACTCTGACTTGACTTCTTTAACAAGTTCCCCTATACCAAATATTCAAGGAATCTCAGTGTACACATACAATATCCACTGTACTCACTATTTTTTTTTCTTATCATGCAGCTCACAGCAGACCAGAATCTCAAGTTCATTGAACCTTTTTGCAAAATTGCTGCCAAATCCAAGGAGTAAGTTTAATGAAAGGATAAATATCTCTTTAAGGATTAAAAAACTCTGCATATGCCACTCCTTCCTCTTAGTAATAAATAGATTGAAAAAGAGCCATGGTATTACTTCTGAAAGTAGAGAAAGAAGGATATTTTACTAATGATGTGCAGTTGTTTGAAGATGTTTCTCAAAATTGCAGCTATTCCTCATGGATCTGTAAGAACCTCCACTGTATTTTTTTGTCTGGATATTTTTTCTAATGTACAGAGCAGCTAAGCTGGGTACATTCTTTTTGTTGCACTGTAATATACAGCAGCGAAATTTAAGAGACGAACTTGGCAGGACATTGGGTTAAAAGAGAACAAATTTACTTACCTCGTCTGGAGAGCTGGATGCTCTTTCCCTTTCTTCCTTAACCATTTTCCCTGTGTCCCTCGAATTTCTATTTCTTAACATGGTGTGCATGCTTCTGCCTTTCGACTCTGATCCCTGCTCTCTTCCCGTGCAGTCGAGGCATGCTGCAAGCCATAGTCGCTGGTATCTTTGACATAATTTTGGATCAGTCTCCATACGCCATCGAGGACCTGATGAAAGAACTGGGTAGCAGCAGTGATGAGGAGGATGTTTCTGAAGACAACAAACAGGAAAATGAAGATGTACTTCAAACCAAAGGTGATGGGGAAGTTCTGTATGGCCTTAGGAACATATTGCTATGATTTAAAAAATCTGTTTCTTAAAATACATTTCTGCTCTGGACCAGTCAAGCACACTTCCAGAAACTGTTGGAATAATTATGTTTTGCTGTCTTCCCTTCAGATGTACTTAAACAAAGTGACTCCAGAAGAACATGTCACAAAAATCAGTGGTGTCTGTGAAACCAGGCAATGTCTGCTTTCTGCAGCACACTAGGTTGTAACTCAGTCTGGCTTTTGCCTCTTGGATGACCATAATATTTATGAAGAAAATCAGGTGTTGGCATTCTGTGGGAGTTTTACATAGAAACCAATTTATTTTCTAAAGCTGAGCAGGAGGGTTATCAATCCAGGTACAACCTGGTAAAGCAGCAATTTTTAAAAGGCCAAGGAATGCCAAGGTTGTGTGTTGCACAGTGCTGACGCATGAAGAAAGACGTACCTGATCTCTCTAGTGTGTGCTGTGTAAGATTTTACAAATGAAACATTCATATTCAGTCTTTTATTCATAATAGCAGACAGAAGATTGTCAACATTGGCGCAGAGCTCTGAAAAACCGGAGGATGTTTACAAAAATGATGATAAAGGCATTGGGCCCGTTCTTCAGGTTTGTGCCTTGTTTGCTTTGTTGTTGGTATGCTCCCTCTGCTTTTTTAAACGGTACAGAATTAAAGGATGCTAATCGCATAAACACACTACAAAGTTCTCATCACCTGCTGCTCTAGTGTAGAGCATGTGCTCTTTGAGTGGTTTGAGAAAATAAACCTGTGTATGTTTTTAAATTCCTCTTTCCTCTCCCCCATACCTTCTATTTTCTGCTTCTCCCTTCCTGTTTTAAGATTTCACAAATGTCTGGTGAAAGCCAAGACACTGTGGGCGGTGGAGCAAGCAGCATGTTTCATTGACAGAATGAGCAAAAGTAATGGATAAGAAGATACTTAGGAGGGAGAGTAATGTTGCAGTTTGGGGATTTTTTTAGAATCACTTGTTTTTGACGCATCCACCCATAAAACATGTGCAGGTAGATAAGCTTCACATTTCTGTGGATTTTAAGACAGCATTAGGATGTGACACACGTTAAATCTCTTAGCCAAATATTTGTGGGAGTTCTGAAGTCAGCTTGCTTCTCTCTTAAGAGTTAAGACTGGGAATGTTTGCGGAAGTGCTGCTGAGTTAACTGTTAATGAAGCACCCACCTGTAGAAGTCTGTGTACATGTATGAAGGGGATCTGCCTTTCCACAGAGAAGCAATACTTTGGGTCTAAAGAAAGTGGCTGCTCAAAGGCTTTGTATGGTACTTGAGGTGTTTGACATGAGTTGCACTGGGTTGTCTCGCATACATAAGCTAAGAAAAGCCTATGTCATCCTTTCTTCCAACAGTTTGATTATAAGGCTGTTGCTGACAAACTCTTTGAATTGGCGAGCAAGAAAAATACACCTACCCTTAACAGAAAGCGTCTGTACAGGCTGGTCAAAAAGTGAGTTCTCCTGAAACCTTGCATGTGCCACCTTGTCCTGAATGTTTACTTCGCTTCCTCCCTTCTCTTGCTTGTCCAGGTGACAATGTCGTGAGAGCAGGTTTGTCTCACAGCCCTGGGTGATGCTAATAAAGTGCCTGATGCCAGTGCCGCTGTTCCTTATTCACGCTAGACAGCTGCAGCTGGCTGAAGTGTATCTATGCGCTGCAGGATGTGGCGTTACCTTGTGTATGTTATGGAAGTTATGGAAGAAGTATTCAGTTGCTTGGTTGAGAATATTTTCAGTTACTTGCTTTGAGCTTTTGAATTTCTGAAGCAGTTCTCTTTTGGAACAAGCTCTTTTTCACTTCCTCTACAAAATAGTTACTACTATTTTGACAAACCATAATGAGTACAGTAACGCTCTGCCTCTAGTGTTGTTATTGATACTAAACCAGTAATACTGTTCTGTTTTTCCTTCTCTCTTTTCCTCTCCACCTTCAGGTTCCAGGACTTAGCAGAAGGTAAGAGCTGAGCAGCATACGGAGATGGTAGTTTCTTGCTGTGAAGTGGTGTGCAGCCTTCCTGTACAGTGTGTATTGCAAATACATTTTTTTAAAATACATAGTTAAAGAATAGTGTTTTGTTGAGTTTTTTTAAAGTCTCATCAAGACACATGACACCTTTTTGGTGAGATAACTAAATCCTCATCACAATTTGGGCAACGCTGTACTTTGTCCTTAAACAAAACCTTGATATTTTTACTTAAATAAGAATCTTTTTCATTTTTTTTTTTTGGTTGAGCGGGGAACAAGGAGTTGACTTTTCTTCCTGTGGAAGTTGTGCTGTATATGAACAGCGTAACTGTACATAGAAAAATAGAAGAATTGGTTTTCAGATGCATTTTTCTTCCTCCTCAACAGGAATCTTCCCCCAAAATATTCCTGAAGATGTTTCTACAGATGAAGATGATGATGAATTCAGCAGGAGAAGGAGAAAGAAAAAGGCTGTCAAGCCTTGGGAGAAAAACAAGTTCGAAAAAGTAAAAGGTAAAGCAAGATCAACCTTTGGAAGGTAGAGTCTGCCTTCATTTGTGTGATTTGGCAAAGTATCAGATACAGGATGTATCTGAAGAGGGCAGACCTGTTGTTCAGGATGTGGTGATTTGTATTATGTGATAGTGAAGGTGAAATGTGCAGTTAAGGTCTCTCTGAAAATGGTGGGAAGTTTTTTACCAACGTTGAGGTAAATGTCACCTCAGGAAACTGGAAGCAGTTGTTTGCATTGCTCTGCTGAGCTGTTGTGTTTACTGCGGGAGAACAGAAACAAGTCAGTCTCTGTAAAACAGGATGACTGTTAGAATACAGGAATTTTGGGGATGTTTCTAGAAAGGTGAAGAGGTACTGAGAACTGCTTGCAAGTACTCGGTGCTGGTGAGGCCACATCTTGAGTTACTGCATCCAGTTTTGTGCACCTCAGTTCAAGAGAGAAGTGGAGGTGCTGGAGCAGGTGCAGAGGAGAGCAGCTAAGCTGGTGAAGGGCCTAGAGAATAAACCGTATGAGGAAAGACTGAAGGAGCTGGGGCTCTTTAGTTTGAAGAAGAGGAGGCTGAGAGAAGACCTCATCACTCTCTACATTGTGGAGAGGTTGGTGCTGGTCTCTTCTCACAAGCAATTAGTGATAGAACAAGAGGGCATGGGTTCAAGTTACAACACAGTAGGTTTAGACTGGTTTTTAGGAAGCATTTTTTTCACAGAAAGCGTGGTCAAACCCTGGAATGGGCTTCCCAGGGAGGTGGTTGAGTTAAAGATCGTTTGGCTGAGGTGTTGAGGGATCTGGTTTAGGGGTGAACTTGTAAGGTAGGGTAGATGGTTGGACTCAATGATCCCAGGGGTCTTTTCCAACCAGAGTGATTCTGTGATCATGGCTTATATTGACATGATACGAGTCCACTCACACCCAGAAATATCTCTCCAAACTGCTGAACCCTCTGAGTTTCCCTTTTGATGGGTTTAAGAAGTGGGTAATAAGAATTTTTTCTAGCCTGGCTATGCAAAGCTGGGTTACAACAGGGAACGGCTTAGGTGTTAACTTTGGCAAGGCAAAATCACCAAAACAGTAATTGTGCCAGGAATGCAGTGTCCTGACCAGCTGTAATAGTAAAACCATTGTGCTGTCTGCTAGCAGCAAATGATACGAATATTTTAAAATAAAATAAAAAAAATAAATAGAATGGATTTCAGTTTTTGAAAGTACCTTTGTGTTTCATATCTGTGTTACATGGCATTCTCTCTGGGGTAGATCTGGACGATGAACAAGAGATGTCAAATGTGAAGGAGCCAACAGCTCTCCAGAAGAAGAGGAAAAAAAGAAAGAAGAGGGACAATCCAAGTGCTGATTCCAGAACAGCTGATGGAAATTGTGAGGAGGGAATAGCTGAAACCTCTAGCTCTAATGTTTCTAGCCAGAGGAAAGTTCCAGAAAATAACAGAAAAGGGAAGAAACTGCTAGTAAATGAGGCAGATGGGACCACAAATGTAGCAACTGAAACCAGAGAAAACCATAGTATTTCTGCACAGAACAGTCTGCCTGATGCAGAACAGAGGAAGAAGAGTGAGTTGAAGGAAATGAACCCAAAAATGCAAAATGTTCCTGTAAAACCAACGTGTCAGAATGGACCATCTAATACCAGTGAGGCAAAGGATGTCAGCCCATCTGTTACACCATTAGCTCCTAAGGTTATGAGAAAGAAACAGAAAGCAGGGGCTGTCTTGGTGAATGGGGATGCCATTTCACAGCAAACTGACAAGAAATCCAGCAAGGAGGGATTGCTGGCAACCCTGTCAGGAAATGCAGACGCTGAATCTGTGTCCTTCAGGAAGGTCACGTTGAAAACAAATGTAGTTGGTTTGGAAGGGATGAAAGTCTCCAGCCAGAAAGCAGCAACCTTGAAGAAGAGAAAAGTAAAAGATGCACTAAACTCTGCCGAAGCCAACGGAGTTTTGGATACTGCATGCAAGAGAAGCAAGAAAGGGGTATGTATGTCTTGTTCTTTTCTCTGCCTTTTACATAATCTGCCTACGTCGTTTTCAGATGTTACTGAAGCTTTCTGAGCACGGGGCTTCATGGGATGGGTGCACGTGTTGTCACAAAAAAGAATTCAATTCCCCCACAGAATTACATCCTCCTGTGCAGCAACATTAGATCCTATCCCAGCTACTCAGCTGAAAGAACTCAGTAGCTGAAACTTGAGTGGTTAGGGTATGGGGTTGTCGTTTTATCTGGGGGGTTTTTCTGGCCTTTTTTGTTTACTTGATCCCTGTGTTAATTATTCTCTTCCATGGGGTCTCTGCTTGAGCTTACATCACATTCACAAAGGGCAAAGGGATGAAAGCAGGAAAGTGGAACATCCTTTTTGCAGCAGTACACAGTTAGATTAGTATAAGCTCCTTGTAAGTTACCTACAGGAATTCCAGCAACAGCTTCTGTTGCTGTATTAAAAATTCTGTTCTGTATTAAAAATGATGACATTTGTAATAGAAAATAGTCCACTTTCTTCTAGAGACAATACTATGGGTGTTTTTGCTAGGGAAGTCTGGTTGTAGTAGTTTTCAAAGTTCATCTTGCAGTTTGGAAGCAAGCTAGGGTTTTTCACCTACCGCCTACTCCCGTGTTCTTCCTGGCAACAAGCAGAATAGGGTTGATTTTGCTCAGCAATTGGAGAGTCAAGAAGCATTTTGCCCTATTTATTTTTAGTTGTGTGGCTAAGGGAAAGTGTAGGGATTCTTCTCTCTACTGCTGCAGAAATTCTTCTGACTGCTCATTTCCTGTCTGTAGACTCACCCTAACACATACAGGTATTCAATTATCTTGGCAGGCTTGCTGACAATCTCACCTTGGTGGAAAGAAATGAGGTTCAGAACACAAAACAACTCCATCTTCCTGTAAGAAGTGTAGGTTACTAGCCTACTGGCTCTTCTCTGACTTCAGGTTAAAGCTTTATTAGTTGATTAATTCAGCCACTCAGTCCTTCAAGGAAGAAAAATCACATTTTGAAACACTGCTTAAATGGTGTTGAAAGAGCTTTGACATTTTCTATTTGTGATTATGAAGTACTGCAAAGGAAGAACTAAAACATTTCTTGCTCCCCAGCGTGCAAACAGCATTTTTTCACTGCAGGGCTTCAAAGTGGGAACTCTTGGTTGTTTCTTCGGTTGCCTGAGTGTTGCGTGTGGCGTACCTCATCTTTCTTGCTCTGTAACAGCTTAGTTTCTAAGAAAACCTCTCCACTCGCAAAACTTTGCTGCAGCTGACAAACAGGTTTCAAAGACCTACCATAGATCAGAGATGAAGTTCCTGCAAAGTTCATGGCCTTCAGTTGTCAGCTCAAATCGTCGTAGCCACTGAGGGAAAGGCAGCAGCATGACCCCAGTACTTGTCCATTGGCTGGCCACTCAATGTGTGGGCTAGCAGGTCCCTCTTCCAATGTGTAATTCCAGAAAACTACAGCATTTGCTGGTTCTTGCCCACTCCAGGAAACTGGATTGTCAAGTGGGAGTGGGGAGATGGAAACAACAAGAGACATTTTTGAGTTGAGTCAGGAGGTGAATGAGGAGTGTTGGTAGATCAAAAAAAGAGAGCACAAATGCAGAAGAAATTAGGCTTTGCTAGTTTTGTTTTCATTGCTTGAGAAATGTTGGTTTATTCCTGGTTTTAGTTACATAATCCTAGTCTTGTGCCCAGAAATCCTGAGAGGCATGTTTTGAATCTTGATTTCAAAGACAACACAACACCTACAAAGAATTAGCTTCCAGTGCCAAGAGGGAAGAGGTGTGTCAGAAGGGGCAAAACCAGGCAAGCTCAACATTATTTCCCAGTTGTGTCCTGAATTCAGAAAGCTAAAACACTTAGCTTTTTCAGTTTTACTTAAAGCAGAGATACTTTTCAGATTGAAAGAAGCCATATCGCCTGGACATTTTCCACAGCACAGCTGTGGACTGCTTTTGGAGTTTCACATTTGTAGGTTGATAGCTCAGCTTTCCCTCACAGTAGACAACAGATTGGAAAGCTCTGGGGCAGTGCACTTCATTAGTGGCGCTGACAGTACGTGTCCGAAGAATTGCCTTGTGCTGGAGAGAAGGGCTGCCTTAAATGACAATCCTCAGTGTGGATCTGAGGCACTAAACTAGTAACAACACACACGAGGTGGATTTCTGAGAGTGTTGGCAGGCTTCATACTCCACTTTTTTTCCCTCCAAGGTCTCCCTCTGAGCCCTAAAGCTGTGTTTGTTCATTAATTGTGTGTCTCATGCATCCAGTGGTACCACAGAAGAGATTTAGCTTGAAGGCAAGAAAATAAGAGAATCAGCAGTTGAGTGCGGGGGAGCTGGGTCAATTGTGAAGCAGCCTCTTGCACATGAAGAAAACATTTGAGCTCTTGATGGGCCAGACAAATGTATTACAAGTTCACAGAATCATAGAATCATCATGGCTGGAAAGGACCTCCAGGGTCATCGAGTCCAACCTTTTCTCCTAGTGTCTAACCACTAGACCATATCCCTAAGCGCCACATCCACTCGTTCCTTAAACACCTCCAGGGATGGTGACACCACCACCTCCCTGGGCAATCCATTCCAGTATCTAATCACCCTCTCAGTAAAGAATGTCCTTCTAACATCCAATCTAAACCTCCCGTGATGCAACTTGAGGCCATTTCCCTTCATCCTATCATCACTAATTGGAGAGAAGAGCCCAACACCAGCCTTGCTACAACCTCCTTGAAGGTAGTTGTAGAGAGCAATAAGGTCCCCTCTCGGTCTTCTCTCCTCCAGACTAAACAACCCCAGCTCCCTCAGCCTCTCCTCATAGGGCATG
>VXBP01005609.1:84789-125576 GCA_013400115.1 Rhinopomastus cyanomelas
TGAGGGACACCGCTTGTGACTGGCCGCCAACTGGATTTCACGCCGTTCACCACCACCCTCTGGGCTCGGCCGTCCAGCCAGTTTCTAACCCAGCAAAGAGTCCTCCTGTCTATGCCATGAGCTGCCAGCTTCTCCAGCAGAATGCTGTGGGAAATGGTGTCAAATGCCTGACTGAAGTCCAGGTAGACAACATCCACCGCTTTTCCTCATCCAGTAGGCGGGTCACCTGATCATAGAAGGAGATCAGGTTGGTGAAACAGGACTTGCCCTTCATGAACCCCTGCTGGCTGGGCCTGATCCCCCCGTTGTCCTGCACTTGCCGTGTGATCACCCCCAAGATGAACTGTTCCATGACCTTCCCTGGTACTGAGGTCAGGCTGACAGGCCTGTAGTTCCCCGGATCATCCTTCCTGCTCTTCTTGTAGGTGGGTGTCACACTGGCAAGTCTCCAGTCACCTGGGACCTCCCCCGTTGACCAGGACTGTTTCCTTCTTTGCTTCATAATGACCTTCCTCTTTCTACATAGAGCTTGCTTTAAACATGTGATTTCAGTCATGCTAACTTCAGAATTAACCCCTGAGAGTTAGCCCTGATCAGCTGATGTGAGTACCTGCTAGAGCTCTCTTAGCTCTGGCAATATTTGCAGAAGCCATGTGTTGTGAGCGTTGATCCCTGTACTAGACTGAGTTAGTGACAGTACTTTTGTACTGACAGCAGTTTTCCTTTCTCTTCCTCTGCAGGAAAGCACTGCTACTTTGTCATCATTAAAGAAAAAGAAAGCAAAGCTGGGAAGTGAGTTTGTAAAATTTGAAAAGTCAACGTTACCAAAGGCAGTATTCTTCAGGAAAGCTAGAAGCACCTTGTCTTCCACCAGGGCAGCCATGCAGGTAATGTGATTTCACAGATGGCAGCTGAGTCTGGGCACAGATCTCTTCCCAAGCTACACGCTCCAGTAAAGGGCATCACCTTGCTCATGGTGTCTCTTCCATTCTGCATTAGCCTTCTAGTACAGGCAGATAAAATGCTGTGACTGCAGTTACGCATGGCTCCAGAGTTTTGGAAGATGACTTGTAGGTATCTTTAAAAATATCTTTTTCCTTCTTGCCATGCTCTCAGAAATACCTTCTTGTTGACACCATTCTGAAGTGGCTTTTTTCATAACAAAGCAAAGGCATAAACCAACTTTCAGTCTGCTGTGGGACTTTGAGCCTCCATTTCCTGGCATTTGTGGAGGTTAGCAATAGTGTGGGCTTGAAAAGACTGCCCTTTTCTCGAAACCTTTTTACCGTATGATCACTTTTCAAGTTATCTTTGCACTTTGGAGCCTGAGTACAGTGGGGCCAGTATATTTAATACACAAATACCTTTTTGCCTGTTACTGAGGTAGGTAGTAGCATTGGGGTGGATGTGTGATTTCTCTACAATTGGAATATGTTTGCGCTGGCTAGAAAACGCAGCGCTGTCTTAGCGGGGCCCAGTGTTAGAGGACTAGGGCAGTTCTAAATCAAGGGAAAGGAAGTAAGCTGCATCAGTTTTGGTGGGATGTGAGTAAAATAATTAGTAGAGTTGTCTCAAAGAACTTACTCTGGTTTATGTCTTGGTTTTCCTTTATAGCTGAACAAGCTGCAGTCACCCAGCTCCAAAAAAGTCACGTTTGGCTTGAATAAAAACATGACTGCTGGTGAGTCATGATGCTCCTACATGTCTCCACGCTCTGTGTTGTAGCTGGGGAAGCTGTACCCACTCATACGCATATGTACTCTTCCCCTCTCTATCATAAGATGATTCTGATCCTTTTTTGTATCAATGTCTATGTATGTTTTCACAAAGTTTCTGTCCAAAGGATGTGATAAAGTTTAGGACATTCAGCTGAACTGCTAGACCTGTGCTTTTCCAAGGTACTGCGTTACTCTCTTGCTGGGGGAGCCTAAAGGATAGAAAACAGTGCATTGGAGTGACAGCCCCCTCTTTCTGAGCCACCTGCTCTGCAGGGCACCTCTTAGGGTTTGAGGTCCTCATTGCTTACTTCTGTTTCCCAGACAGAGGTACTGATGTGCTGAAGACCTCAGGCAGTACAATAGCACAGTTTCTTCTCTTTTTTTCTTGTCCTTTGACTGTTTCTGATTTATATTGGTAATGAGTAGATAAATGTCAGATCCTTTCTGGATCCTATCTGTAAGCAGCCAGTGCATTCCCTATTAAATAAATGTCTTCCTACACAGCATTATTGCAGGTATTCATTTAACTTTTGCTCCTTTGTTGGATTTTTTTTAACTCTCTGAGATGTGCTGTATCATAGAATTATTAGGGATTGGAAGGGACCTCGAAAGATCATCTAGTCCAAACCCCCTGCCACAGCAGGATCACCCAGACCAAGTCGCACAGGAACACATCCAGGGGGGTCTTAAACATCTCCAGAGAAGGAGACTCCACACCCCCCCTGGGCAGCCTGTTCCAGTGCTCTGTCACCCTCACTGGGAAAAAGTTCTTTCTGATACTTATGTGGAACCTCCTATGTTCCAGCTTACACCCATTGCCCCTCATCCTATCACTAGACGACACTGAAAGTTGCCCAGCTCCATCCTTCTGACACCCACCCCTCAAATATTTGTAGACATTAATGAGGTCACCCCTCAGTCTCCTCCAAGCTAAAGAGACCCAGCTCCCTCAGGAGGTTCCAGCAGAGAGCAGTGGGGTTTGATGTGTGTGTTTATGTTAATGTAACATTGCAGCACGAAGAGAACAAAAATGCGCCCCTGGCAGCCAAAGAGCTAACCAAGAATCTCTAGAATGGTCCTGTTTAACAGTAAGTGTAGAGCCACTTCTTCTACATCACCAGTTTTTAACACAGAAGTGTTGTGTTCAGGATATCAGGTTTCAAGATCTCTGGTGAGGTGTGGAGAGTGTTCTGCAGACCCTCTGTGGATTGCAACAGACCCCATGCTCGACATGTCTCTACCAAGAGATGGGCTTCACCATCATCTCTTCAGGTTTTCCCAGAGTTTTAGGCTTCTAATATTTAGATGGACTTGAGGATCTGAAGCAGGCTTGCAAGGTTGGACAATTTCACAGTTGATTTGACATGCCCAATTATTCCACAGGGTGATATTTCTTTTAACTTGTTTGTTTTTCAACAGAATTTAAAAAGACTGACAAAAGTATATTGGTGAGCCCGGAGGGACCGTCCCGTGTGGCTTTCAATCCTGAACAGAAACCTCATCATGGGGTGCTGAAGGCACCCACAGGTACCCCATCAGGAGAGCCTCAAATGAAGAAACCATTTACTATATCAGCAAAGAAAAGACCAACTGCTGTCAACTTCTTATAAACCAACAGATGTGACCTACTTTTGTACAGGACATTTTGCTAACCTAGAGTGTTCTCTGGAGGTATTTTAAACTTCTTATTTTTTTAAGTTAATACAAATTGTATATACAGAATTCTGACTGTGATCTGGGATACTGCTATCTTGACACCACTTCAGCTAGATCTTAAACTACTTATTTTGTCTATTTACAGGGGAAAAAAAACCAAACCAGCCAAAATCCAGTCTTTGCTCAGGTTTGATTTACATCAAATATGGTTCTTTGCCCATGTTATTCCCAAGAGACTTGTTTGTTTAGTTAAGGAACTTACAGGGTTTGATGGTTGCAGTGATTTTTTTTAAGCCAGTTTAAGAAAACCTGCACTTCATGCTATTCGACTGTCTTTCACTTGACAGGGCTGAAAAGGAGAAAGTCAAAGTACGTTTTAAACCTACTAGTTGCTCACATATCTTAAAATTTTACCCCGTCCACTTTCCTGCGTCACCCCTGGCACCTTGTTACTTCTTCTGGCTATGATTACCTCATGTCTCTGTATAATAACAGCTGGGCTTGGCTGGCTTTACAGATGATAAATAAGTTTTCCCTGTGATAAGAAGTAAATATTTATCTGCTCTGGTGGTCACTGTAGCAGCTGATTTGCCTGCTAACTTGGGAACAGTCACCATGCTGTTTTCAGTAGCGCAAGTGCCAAAGCTGGCTTATGCTTGTCATACCCTAAGCTGGCTGCTTCTCTTTACTGTAACTGAGAAAGTGCTCTCACACAGGAAGACTCTTTCAACCCCACTCCCACCACTGCCTTTCCTGAAAGTCTGATAGGACTTCTGATTTTCTTCTTGAGCAGCTGGTATTGCTGTATTTTACCAGAACTCTGATACCATTTGATGAATGAACCTCTGATTGTCACAAAGGGAGCTAGATCAGTGTAGTCATCTTTGGTTAGGACATACATCTCTTTATAAAAGTTTAGGTGCCTCTCAAGACAGGGTAAAACTTTGCAACACAGATAGTTTGGGTTTGACTTAGATGTAGAACAAGAATTCTCTCTGCAGTGTTTCCGTGGGTTAAGTTTTTATTTGGATATTTTTAGTATGACCGTGCATGTTTTGCTTTTTCTTTGCTCCTCTGGTAAAGATTGAAGTGTATTGTGAGAACTCATGAGTGTATTCGGAGGGGGAACTGTGAGGAAGGGGAGAGCAAATGAAAATTGTGTCTTTCTACATAGTTGGAAGATTTGAAATCTTTCTCTGGAATCCTTATTTCTGTGAATAAAGCAAAGGCTTTGCAGCAGATCTCTACATTGGAGCTCAGCTTCAAACCACAGTCTCATGCCAAAGGAGAGCTGTTAGTGAAACTTCCTACCAGTTACTTCTGTGATCCTGTAAGGGAGAGGGCAGTCTTGCTTCATTACCTCAACACATTATAAATGGAAAACATTTGCTACTGGAGCCAGCAAAGTTAAATTTTGTGACATAATGTGTTTGCATCCTCCAGTGTTACTTTTTGCCAGTCCTTGATGGTTGTCTTCTGTCAGATCAGTCCCTGGCAGCAACAGTATTGAAGCTGCTCCTTCGTAGCTCCTTAGAATTCCGCAGAATTTCTTCTGTGTGCTTGGTTTGCTGTTTGTTCTCAGTCGCTTCATTCCGACTCATGCCGGTTCTTGCGCTGTTTCTCTGGGGCGCGTGGTGCTGCCAGCAAGTCATCTTTGCTCTCTTCTCATTTAACTTGGCTAGTTTGTGTTGGTTTGACTGATTAATAAAGAAATCCAGGTAATACATCTGATTAAATTTAATATTTGCTGTTTGCTCAGTTGTTGTTCACTTATTTTTAAGAAAAATCTTGGTGTATATTAGCATAATGCATTTTTTTGACAAGACAATGGTAATAGGACTTAATGAAGATTGTTCAGTCTCTTGTACTCTTTATCTTGTACTGTGGATGAGAAGTATTTTGTGGAATGATGCCTAAACGCATTCGTGTGTGCATGGTTGTTAAAGCATTAGGTTGAAGATTCCACGTTCCTCCAAGGATAGAAATGCAAACAATCAGTAGGTGGATCTGGTGTGCTCATCAGAATCCAGGATTGGGATAGATTGGGGTTTGGTTTGGTTTTTAATACATGCAGATCGTTATGGTAGTGCATGTAGATGACTCTCTGGATCTTCCTATTGGTTGAGAATCTGTTGACCCTCTTGCATGTCCAAATGTTTTTGTTGCCCACAGTGCTAAGCAGAGAGGGCAGACATGGCAGTCATGTTTTTAACTAGATTTTTGGTGATGTTATGCATCATTCATCAGTGCAAATGAACTGGTGGAACGTTTGGTAGACACATGTATGTAGTGTGTACTGTCTGCAGTGTATCGTCTGGAGTTCAGTTCAGGAGATGTTTACAAATAAGCCCAGGCACTGTGGACACCGTTTAATTGGCATCGGTGGGTTAGGTTGACTACAATACCCAAACCGTTTCGCTAGTGACAATTCTGATTAAACACTGACGGGAACAAAAGCAGAAGGAAATGTAACATCTGGGATATCCACTGCACAGGCACGATAGTGCTGCCAAGAGAGATGTATTGATAGGGAAGAGGGAAAGGAAGTCTCATCTGACCTGTTCTGTGTCACTTCAAAGGGGTTTTTATAGTGTTATTCCAACTCTGCAGTTGCCAGTCATGCTCTGAGTCAAAGTTAGTTAACTGAGGCATAACTTTTAGACACAGTATCTGGCCAACTTTGTACTTGTTAAGCTCTAATAGTTTTAACTCTTCATACCTACAAGAGAACTTAAAAGCACAAAATGTATTCAGCAAGGCAAGAAAGTTTAAATTAGATTTACATTATTGGGTATGCAAGATCTTTTATAGTCTCTCAGAGCCATTTGTCTTGGAAAGCATGAAATGCTTTTTTTGTCATTTATTTCCTGTGCTTAGATTTCATTGCAGGCAGGGGGAAAAAGTGTGTAATTTTATGTACCTCTGCAGCAGCATTGTTATTACAAATACAGTGTCTAAGCATCACATCATTTAGTCCAATAAACCATCTTTTTATTTGTGGACTTTGTATTCTGGGTAAATCTGTACATTTGAAGGGTGAAAAATGGGTCCAGAAGGCCAGCCGTATCCTGGGCTGTATCAAAAGAAGTGTGGTCAAGGGAGGTGATCCTCCCTCTACTCTGCTCTTGTGAGACCTCACCTGAAGTACTGCACCCAATTCTGGAGTCCCCAGTATAAGAAGGACGTGGAGATGCTGGAGTGAGTCTGGATGTGGGCCACAAGGTTGAGCAGAAGGCTAGAGCACCTCTCTGTGATTCCTGTGAGGACAGACTGAGGGAGCTCGTGTTGTTCAGCCTGGAGAATAGAAGGCTTTGGGGGAGGCCTCATAGCAGCCTTCCAGTACCTGAAGCAGGCTTACAGAAAAGCTGGAAGAGGGACTTTTTATGAGGGCATCTAGTGATAGGACCCTTGGAAATAGTTTCAAACTAAAAGAGGACAGAATTAGATTAGATCTTAGAAAGAACTTACTCACTATGAGGGCAGTGAGGCACTGGAACAGGTTGCTCAGGGAGGTTGTGAACGCCTCCTCCCTGGAAGCGTTCATGGCCAGGCTGGACCTGGGCAACCTGGTCTGGTGGAAGGTATCCCTGCCTATGGCAGAGTGGTTGGACCTGGATGATCTCTGAGTTCCCTTCCAACGTAAGTCATTCTGACACTATTCTTTCATGTGTGAAAATACAGACCAGTTTGAAGAGGAAAAAAAATTACCTGCAAAAACACTGTAACCTTGCAAATAATAGTTCATGACTCTAAATAATATCCAAGAGGTGGTCAAAATACTTTAAACTCCATGTCTGCACAGTGGTTTCCTTAATACAGACACTTCATTAACCTTTTTTTATTAGACACAGAAGAGGAAAAATCTTCAGTTCCTTAGGAAAGCCTTTTCAAAGAAGATTTAAGAAGCCTCCAAGACCTGTTTTCAGAACAACATATGCATTAATTTCATGGTTCTGCTTGACAGTGTTCTGTAAAGCTGCTTGCATGACTTATTTCTGAGAGGTAGGCTTCGGGTTTTTGGTATCTTTAGGTGTCTTTCTGATACTGGCCCCACACCAGAAAAAAATCACAAAAATGTTAAAGAAGGTGTTTGTGAGAGTCTTTCCTGTGTAACAAGTCTCTTCCTTGGTGAAGAGCTTTAAGGCACAGGGCTTATACCATCAGTTGTGTGTTGACTCCTTTTGGGGAGTTAAATGGAGAAGAAGCCTTATGAGTAACATCATTCCTTCAGGATGTGTATATTTCAGCCGTTCTTCTGAACTGTCGCAGGGCTTTGGATTCAGAACTAGCAGATACGAGCCAGTTTCAATCCAGCACAGGCATTTCACAAGGATCCATACTGAACGTTCCTAGACTGAACTGTTCCTTATTTACATGTCTCTTTCAGATGTTTGCCTTGCATAATCAAAGTAAAGCCCTGGGAGGTTTGAATTCTGCTCACCGTGTGATTTCAGCTGCAGACACAAGCTCTGCAGCCTTGGAAACTGTCTCGTTTGCATTCCTGCAGTGTTTGTTGCTGGAAAGCTGCTGGTGGTGTTTCTGTGGTCCACCTTCCCTGAAGACTAAGAGCTAATATGGTGGTGAATGCAATACTCAGCACAAAAATCGGCATGCAAGGTCAGAAAGAGAATTAAAACAGAAGGGAAAAAGACTGAAACTGAAGTTTGACATCTTAATGACAAAAAAAGCCTGAGTTCTCCTCAAAGTCCAGTGAGACTTCTGAGCTGCATGGTCTCTGAGAAGTTCCTTCTGCTGTAGAAAGGTTTGGTTTAATGAAGGCTTGGTTGGGCTCCAGCCTGGGCCCTTCTCTATGATCCTGTTCACAGGACGATGCAGTACTCAAATACCTGTTAGTGAAGGAAACATTGCTCTTTAGAAAGTAGTAGGTATGTGGAGAGGAGCCTCGCTTAAATCCTTCCTCTTTGAGACAGATTTGTGAAAAATGCAGAAGTGCCATGAGTCAGGCTCTCCAGGGAACGGGATTCCACCCTCAGTTTAGGGAGCAGGTCTCATTGCGGTCGCAGCCCACACTTTATAGGCTTTGCCATGACGGTAAACGGCTGGGAGGCATTGGCTAGAAGATGAAGGCTGAAACTAAACACTTGCATAATCCAGTAATGTCTACTTGTCCCTGCAGAGCATTCTGGTTTCTGAAAAGAAAGCCTTCAGGTCTTTCCCTGTCGTTAATCCCTTTGAAAGGAAGAGCAGGAACCGTTCATGAGGTCTGCACTGCTTTTCAAATACGCTGATGGAACAGAGAGAGCACCCACAGTTTTTTGCTTAGAAATCCACTCAAGAGCCCTTTATGGCAGGAGGAAAGAAGCTGCTTTTTGACATCCACAAACTGCACAATTGACTTCTAAGGGCCTAAGCTCCAACACAGTTGTTTGCCAAGACTAGAGACTCCTGTATGGTAATGTACAGGAATTTGCAGTCAACCACTGACACATGAAGGTTTTGCATAAAACACGGGTAGTTTTGCTGGTTATTTTGAAGCTGTCATGGTTATTGATGTTAATCTGCCAAGGAGCTGTGGATTATGAAAGGAATCTCATGTATCTGCCAGGCCTAGATGGCAGCTGGAGTCTTCATGCAGTCTCATGTCTCTTCTGTATCAGTTTAGCTTCTGTAAATAAACTATTAGTTGTCCTGGAGAAAAACCTTTTGCTACCAAAGCTACATCTTGCTAGTAGTTTCACTGTGCACTTTCGGTAATTTGTATGCAAACAATTTTCTTCTGCAGTTCTCAAACACCAAGCATCTTGCTTTCATGTAGGTGAGACACTGAAATGAGTCCAAAACAATGTTCTCTTTACTGGCCCCTCCTTTTGCAGAAGCCCAGATGCAGGTTCTGTGGTTTGCACACAATTGCACACCTTATGTCGTGCTCATGGCCTGTAGTCTTAGTTTCTCCTTTTTTCCCTTTTTCTAGAGTTTTGGGGGGCTGCCTTGGACTTGCTGATGTTTGCTTAACAGAGTGGTGAACTGGGTTAATCTTCAATTCCAGGAAAATTACTTACTATTCATGTTACTAAAGAGGAAGCTAATGATGTACTTCATCCAAATTGTTATAACTTTGGCTGTTTGTGTGAATTGCAGTGGTGGAGCAGTGTGTGTGAAATTCAGAATTCTCTTTCTTGCCTTCCTTCCCTTCCCTCCTTCCTTCTCTTCCCTCCTTCCTTCCTTTCCCTCCTTTCTTTCCCCCTTTCTTTCCTTCTTTCTTTCCATGCTCATGGATGCTAAACTAACAAGGTGCTTACCACAAGCTACGTACAGCAAGCATGGGATCATTCTAAAACTCCTGATGAAAATTTGGTGTGGAAATCCTGGTCGCACTCATGTCTGCTAATTTCATCCTACTGCAGTGTTTTTGTACTAAGAAGGAAAAGTCTGGAGATGGCTGCCTAGTGGTTGAATAACTATCCCTGGTCACCTTTGCCAGTTGTGTAGACATGGTGTTTAAGGACCTGGTTTAGCAGTGGGCTTGGTCCAGTTATGTTAATGGCTGGACTCAAATACAAATTATTTCATGACCTTCAGAACTACCTAGGTTAGTCGTTGCTGCTATTCTCAGTAGTCAAAGTTACAGTAGCAAGGAGAATTGTCCTGGAACAACACAGACAACAAGCAAAAGCTGATTAGAAAGAATTTCCTTCTCAGGACAGACTCCTGAAATATGTCCACTACCATCGCTATTTTGCTAATTAATGAAATGATGCTAACTAGGAACATCATGTCGTTTCTTTCTGAACTTGCTGTATTTCATTCAGATGTTGAAAGGTTAATTTAAAGTAGAAAATCTTTTTATAACCACTGAAGGAAAAGAACAAAGTGGAATTACCATTACCCAGGTAACAGGACTAGAAATAGATGTGAGATTAGTCAACATAGCGTCACGCCCTGCAGGTTGAACTCCAATGCAAATCTGTTCTGTTTCTAGCTCGGCAGTGGCTTGACTTCCCATGGCTTTGTGTGCACATTTCCCCAGGGAATAAGCTGTGCAGCAGTACAGCTTTGCCAAGCCCATATCCCTGAGCAGTGGGAGCTGAAGCAAGTGACTCATGACTGCAAGACAACAGCATGTGATGCAATACACACAGGACAAACCGCGGAGTTCATGGCTCAGAGGTTTGTTTCCATTGCCAGGAGAGGCCTTGTTCTTTTCCAGCTGTTACCACATCTTATAAAGCAAACACACGTAGTGTGGCATTTCTGATTCAAAATCCATATAAAACAATTCTTAAAGTTAAATTTTTAAAAATTTGCTACAGAAGTGTCTGCAAAATCAACATATTGGAAGTAGTGAAATAACACTGATTTCTTCCTTCTTTCCCCCAAAGTGCCATAAAAATGAAGCTAAATGAAAACAGAATCACAGAATGGTAGGGGCTGGAAGGGGTCTCCAAAATCACCTAGTCCAACGCCCCTGCTGGAGCTGCAGCACCTACAGAAGATCACACAGAAACAGTTCTACACGAGCCATATCTTCCAAGTGTCCAGAGGACAACCCACAACCCCTCTGGGCAGCATGTTCAGTGCTCAGTTACCATCACAGTAAAAAACATTTGTATGAATTTCTCCAAAGCTGTTATCATGACCACACACTATGTGGTACTCTTTGCACCAAAACTGCTTGCCTCTCGTGCTCTTTGCTTGCCAGAGCAGAGTTTTGGTCTGCTAAGAACACGTTGGTTAGCAAAGAGGTATATGCACTTCTTTAATGCTGGGGAGTGGTTATTCAAGGACTAAAAGGAATAATTGGAATTGCACTGACAATAAAGAGTTACTTTCCCCCCAATGTTAGGTAGTAGATACTATGCAAAACAGGACCACATCCTGAGGGTGTAAGCATAACTGCAAGGTGACCACAGGCACTCCAGTTCCCTCGGACAAGCAAAGGAGATCTTCTGATGAACCTTACAATAGGTTCATCATTTTGTTAAATGGACACTGAAACCAAAATGTACTGACATCAGCACTAACCAAAATGTTTGTGCACGGTAATTGGGAATTGTGTCAAGATCGGGAGTGTTTTAGCTTAGAATGTCATAGCAGGGGGTTCATGCATTCTGTTTAAAAGAGGAGCATGCTCCAGTTTCTGAGGGAGGTGAAGATCAAGAATGCCATGCTATACACTGCTGTTCTGTTATGACAGCCTGCGACAGCAAGACAACATTTCAAAAGATCTTGTTATCCCTGGCCTGTCTCTCAGCCCCCTGTGTGACTTACATAGCAGCAGTTCCACTTCCCTCAGTAAAACAATTGATGTGAGGATTGCAAGGCTGACCCTAACATTTCCGTGCATGATCTCCTCCCTGACACCCCATTTTGCAAAAATGCTTAGAATACATGGTTGTAAGCTGGAACATAGGAGGTTCCACATCAACCTGAGAAGGAACTTCTTCACGGTGAGGGTGACGGAGCACTGGAACAGGCCGCCCAGGGGGATTGTGGTCTCCTTCTCTGGATGTGTTCCTGTGTGACTTGGTCTAGATGATCCTGCTGTGGCAGGGGGATTAGACTAGATGATCTTTTGAGGTCCCTTCCAATCCCTAATGTGGATTCTGTGATTCTATGTGATTCTTCAGCAAGTCAGGTCTGAGTCAGAGGTGTAAGAGGCTGGATAGCCCACTGCTATTCCTCTGATCATGTCAGCTCTTCAGATATAAATTACTTCTGTGTTTTCTAACTGGCTACAATGCCAGGCTACTCTGGGATGTGGGAAAGATTGCATAGCTCCTTGTTCTGCAAGCTTCAAAGGCCTGAAGAGAACGGAGCACACAGCAGTTTGCATGTTGAGATCTTGAGTACAGAGTATATGAGTACAGATACCATTTTCATTATTTATTGCCTGTTACAAGGACTGTTTCTCTAAATTCTGTTTAAAGAAATTGGGGCATCTGTGAGTACCGTTAAGTGAATTATAATTGCTAGTGGAGTCAGTATGGATTTAAACTTAAAAAACCCAAACAGAACCTGCAGGTTGTTTTCCCCCTGGAGCTGAGAAGATGTCAGCCTGGCTTGTTTGCAGTTCTGTCTCATGCTAGGTTTTGGAGAAACAGCACTGACAGGTGCTTTTTTTGTATTAGAGACAGCAGTCCCATCTGGCCATCAAAGGGTTTAGAATGGCCTTTCTAATTCCCCTGTACAGGATAGCTTTGATGACAAGATGAGTTTTCAATAATTTGCTTTGGTTTTGCTAATAAAATGGCTCCTTCTCTGCCATTATTGACATTTCCTGTCAAAGTTAATAATTTTAATATAGGCCAGGTGAATATTTGGCCTGAAACAAGAATAACACTCCCCTTCTACATCGAATGCTGCTAATGCTTTATTATTACTGTCACAATCATAAACTGTTCTTTGCAATCTGTCTTAGCAAACACTCACCTGTCCAACAAACATCTTAAAAACGCATGGTCACCTGATGGGGGAGTGCACCATTGTCACTCCGTGCTGGTCCAGCTCTGGCCACTCGCAAAAATTGTTGAGAAAAGTGATGTGACTTCTACAATACCTCGACCTTTTAGTTTGTGCCAATGGCTGTTATGATCAGAGGATCCATACACAATTTACAAAGTCTGATTTAAGACCCTGTCTCTGTGCGTCTGCTGTTAAGCTGACTGTGTCATATTCTTGGTGGACCCATATATCTTCTCTTGTGCATATGTAGAAAATTGGGATTTCAGGAGACTTTAGTGGTTCACGTAGTCCATCCACTTGTTCCAATACAAACTTAAATACAATTATCACAAAACATCACAAAAGTATTTCTTCCACTAGCAATGAGAAACAAACTGAAGATAAAAACTGATCTGTCTTCCAAAGCAATCTCTTCCTGTGCTTTTCATAACCTTCTGAGTAATGGAGGATAGCTGTCCATAACAGACAGCAGCCTGTTCTCTTCTGCTACCTCACAGCTCTGCAGGCTCTGCTTATTGGAGCTGAGCTTTCATCACACTGCAGAAACCTCGCTTGTGTGTCCTGAACATTATAGATTCTTCTTATGGTATCTTGAATTATTCTCTCACGAAGTGTCATTCCAAAAGCTTGGCAGTACTCTACCAGAGATCCTACCTAGCACTGTTGCATATGCTGCAAGGATACATCTTTCAGACTAGATTGCTGTTTATGCTGTTTGGAAGGTGATTACTGCGATATTAATCTCATTCAGTTGTATATGCAAGTTCTGCTCCTTAATACATGAAGAATACTTCAATTTTTACAGCTTCAGGTGTACAAGGAGGCTTCAGATATTCCTCTGGGGTAAGCATAAAGATCACTAGACGTTCTTCCCTGTGTTGTTGGCCTTTCAGTACATTAGGAAGAAGGTAGAAATCCTGCATAGAATGGGTGTCATCACTTTCTTGGAGATACAGTATGTATTCCATTGCATAAAACATTCACTGCCGGCAGCAACTGCAGAGGAAGGCAGAGCTCTGTATTTCCACCCTCTCTGTCTTCCTTTGAAGTCTCCAGAATTGCTGCCCTTGATGTAGTTTCCTGGCTCCTGATTCACAAGCAGACTGCTATCAGCTATGCTTTGTAGTATGAGCCTATTCAAGTCTTCTTGGAGTCTATTCTTTCCTCTGCTTGTGCAGTTTAGTATCTGCCGGAGCAGTGGCTGTACAAAACCTATGGGCAGGTATTAATAAATGTATGAGCTGTGCTTTCCTTCTTTGGAGAGGGACTTGCTCCTGGGAGAATGTCAGACATGCTTGGGCAGTTTTTAGAAAGAACAGCTGTAAATGCCAGAACACTTCCTGGCATCTTCTTTGGACAGTATATCATTATCAGATAGGGAAAGATACAGTTGGCGTAGGCACTGCAGAGCCAAACCGTGAATGTCACTACACACCTGTCTTTATAGAGGCCCAAGCTCACCTGACAGTGCTGTGGAACCCACAAGAGAGACCTTCTGGAGTCATTTCCAAAAGCAATGTATGTGTGTATCATATATTTACAAGACCAAAGTGCAGCATTAAGCCTTATTGCTGGGGAAGGGAGGAAAAGCAAGAAAGAGGACAACATCTGTATTCCAACAATTGCCTTCTAAGCCAGAAGAAAATGAAAAGTTATCAAGAGATATGGAAAAACACAGGATAACAGTGTTTCATAACTTGTTGCACTGTTTATGTGGAGGCTTTAAGAACAGCAACATGGGGGAGCACAGATGCCTTCTTTTCCAAATAACATGCAGGAGCCACCCCCCCCGAAAAGGCACGTATGCCATGCTGCGCGTGACCACTTGCCTTCACAGAGTGTGAGTTGCCCCCTTGATTATTATGATGAGTCTCAATCAAACACACCTGGAAACTCTACGGTTGCCTGCTTTTGCCATGTAAGAGCTCACTTCTAGTTGTTGATAAATTTGCTAATTCTTTAGCAAATTCAGAGAATTTTTGTGCCTTGGGATCCTTACGGGGTAAGAAAAGGAAAGACAACACACAGAGAAAGAATGTTAGCTAGAACAATTGAATCATGTCTGGAAGAAGATCCAGAATACCTTCCCCTGTAATTCTGGCAACATTTCTATTGAAAGATGATGACATCTTATGCTTTGGAACCCTGGACTTCTTATCTGGGAGAACACAATGCTTTCATATCAAGAATGTGGTTTTTGTTCAACCTGTGAAAAGCCAGCCCCAACCATAACGTGGTTCTGTTGTTAGCCTCCACGAAGGGAGGGCAAAAATGTTGAGGTTTGCTATTGCTTTGAAGTATTCAAATTTTTGTCTTCCGCAAAGTACATTTGACTTGCAAGTCAGCAGTCTGGACAGTATCCTGTCTGGTCTCAGCACTGCAAATGGAAGCAAGGAGCCTCACCTTTTCTCCCCTTGTGCATTCAGAAATGGTCCACCTCAATGGACCACTGCAAGACGTGTTTTGGTGCGGAGAGTGCCAGTGGGAATGGGTCCAGGAGTTTGAAGCTGGAAAGGATGGTGGAACCAAATGACATGAGGTTAAGAGTGATCATTAGAAAGTAGGATGAGATAGTCAAGGACATGGCTTGGAAATGCAGAAAGAAAGAAACACAGTGGAGTTCCTGGGCGTAGATATTGGGGTTAATGGGGAGGGAAATAGAATATCTCAAGTCAGGAAAACTAAGAGGGAAGATTGGCACAAAAAGTTAGAGATGTGAGGAATAGGACAGAGGTAACAGGTGTGGCAAGCAGCTTTGGCTCTAAGAATACTAAGGTGGTATGAGGAAGAAAATTAGGACTCGGAATCTCGCTGGTTGAAGGGTGTTGAGAAAATCAGGCAATGAGTCTGGGGGTGGAGAGTGTACCTGAGGGACCAGAAATGGAGGCAGATCACATCCCAATATAGACTTCTGCTTTAATTCTTCTGGCTTAGCCTGTCATCCAGACCTCTGTCCCCTTGAGATAAGCATCTTGTGTGATAGGCTGTTTTGAAATGTTTGCCCAGACTGCTGGATGTGGAGCATAAGTGGTTGCAGGTCATTCATGGCTCTGACCCTATCTATACTCCAAGGAAATGCACCGATTTCTGCAGTTCAAGAAAACTCCTACATGTATAGGTGATGGAGAAATTGTCAATAGCAAGTCCAGGCTGGAACCAGTGCTAAGCTTTGCAACTGGAGTGACAAAGGAGAATAGTATGTGCCCTCATTTTCCAATACATTACATATGATGAGGACAATATTCGTGTTTTTGAGAAATAATCACACTATTTCAAAAGTCAGTTTAAAGCTATCCACTAAGAAGAATAAGAGCCGTCGGTCATGATTTCTTCTTGTGAAGGGCTCTTTGTCTGTGACGGTCAATAATGACAAATGGCCAGAGGAAGATTAAATTCCCAAAGCTGTTAAGAAGTCCTATCTCAGCACAGTCTTGATGTATTGTAGCACTTGCCAGTGGAAACATCTTCTTTACTCTTTGGCAGCACTGGAAGGTTGGGGATTTTTTTGGTGTCAATATCATACAACTGCACTAATTTCAAAAGCTGACCGTGAGGGCGATGCTCTGCCAGGGTGCTTGCAGCTTGGGCTGCAGGGCACTGTGTGGGGCTGCCTGTGCTGTCTCTACAGGGAATTAGGGACACTTGAAGAGGGGAAAAGCTGTAGCGCCATTGGGATGGACGTGCTGGTTTTCTAGTATGTGGAGTGGCAGCTGTGGCTAGCGCATCAGTGCGGCTACGGACAGAAAACGGTGGTTAGCGCACAAGTAGGGTAACGCAGTAGCTTTGGGTGACCAATACAGCACCGTGTGATCCAGCCAACCTCTGGGTGTACCTGTGGGCACTGGAAACACACGTGGCTGGAAAGCACCAGCCTCAGTTGTGTTGCACATGCGAAGACACGCGACAGGCGACAATGACGGCCGGCGCGTGAAGTGTGGGACCAGGCAGACGTGCATGGGCTGCGGGCACTCCGTGCGGTGTCTGGGATGGGGCGCGGGGTTGGCAGCACCAGCACGTATGAGGAGGTGTCCGCAGCACCAGCTTTATCGGGGATCTCTGTGCTGGACAGACACCGCGGCAGCTTCTCTGCAGGTGCCTGGGAGCCTCGCGTTGCGGCGGGGAAATCGAGACCCGAGGGGAGGCGGCAGAAAGGCTGCTCCGGCCCTGCCTTCGCCTGCGCGGGCCGACGCCGCTGACAGCGACTGCGCCCACGGGCTGCGCGAGTGGCGGCCGCTGGAGGCGCGTGACGGCGTGTGCGGCGTGACGGAAGCCGCGGCGAGACGCGCAGCGAGAAGCACCGCGGACGGGGGGAGGGGGCGGAGGCCGTGAGGTGCCGCTGTTAGGTGCCTCCCCCCTTCCCCCCACCTGCACCCCGGACATCGGAGGCAGCCGACGGCCATTAGGGGGGCGGTTGCTCTCTGTGTGACAGAAGAGGAAGACGAGCGCGTGACGCCCTCTGCGCCCCGCCCCCACCCTCTCTCTTCAGCTTCTGCTCCCGGCGGCTGCGGCGGCGCTGCTCGGGCGGGCGGGCGGTGCAGCTATGGAGCCGGAGTGTCGGGTGCTCTCCATCCAGAGCCATGTCGTACGCGGCTACGTGGGCAACAAAGCTGCCACCTTCCCCCTGCAGGTGAAGAGGCGCGGACGGGCCCCTTGCGGGGCACCTCGTTATTTCTTCTCTTCTGTGGGGCGGCGAAGGAAGCCGGGGGTAGGGGGGCAGGTGGGGTGACGGCGGGGCTGCCCCCCGCCATGTCGGGGTTAAGGTCAAGGGGGCGGCCGGGAATGGTGTGTTCGGACGCCCTTCCCGCTTTCTCAAGTGCCAGAGCACGGAGCTGGGGCGGGGGGAGTAGGGGACAGGGACCGTCCCGGCGAACCGGGACCGGTGCTGCGGAGCCTCCCGCACGGCTCGGCCCGGCGCTCCTGCGGCATAATTTCGTCTCGCTGCTGGATTGAGGCTGCGTGACGGTGAGCGGCCTCAGAGAAAAAGGAGGATGGGGAAGGGCTGGGGTGCTGCTGGTGGGTCTGCTCGGCTTCACGTTGCGGTGCTGTGCGGGAGCCGGGGCCACTCGCCGTGGCTGTGTCCGGCATGGGCCTGGCGCCTCTGCTTCAGGGTCTCCGCTGGTGGTACCGGTTGGGCATGGCTGGGGACGGGAGCTGAGATCACTGGGCTTGTGCTGGTACGAACCTAAACCCCGGACTGAGGCTGGGTAAACCCGCACCCCTTGCGTTCCGGGGATCTAGGAATGGTGTGGTACGGTGTAAGGATCCGTTATTGACTAAGGCTGGGCTAGGGAAACTAACTGCCGTGGTTCAGAGGTTGCAGGTATAATTGGATCTTGGCCTCAGTGGCTGTCATGTGCTGTCTTAAGAGTTGCTTGCGGAGGTCTTGTTGACAATGAGAAAACACTGATGTATTTCTTCCCTTGCATGTTTCCTTGTTCTCTCTAAGGGGCTAATTTGGGGCCCGACCTGTCAAGGAGTCTTTGTTCCTTTGAGCACATGTGGCTGTACAAAGCTTGCTGTCAAAGATCTAGTTGCCAGAGCACAACGTGTTGTGATTTTGATTGTCCTGGTACACGCTTAACAAACGATGGTGATCTCACTAGACACCAGAGATGGCATACTCTGATAAGTGATGCACTTGAGACCGAGCCTACCACAAGCTGACATTGCACCCTCTTACTGCCTTTTGGTTATGGTTATAATATAACAAAGTCTCTTGAATGTAAGTTTATGGTGAAGGTTGGTAGACATGAGAAATCCATGTCTTGTGGAAAAATAAAAATCTCTGAATGTGGACACACATACATGAAAGCTGTCATGGTCTACAGGCCAGATGTTCCTCCTTTATGAACTGAAGGACCTCCAAATATTGTTCCCCTGTTTCACTTCCCTAGCTATTTTTGTGGAAGCAGAAAGGCACACAGTACTACTAACTCCAGAAATCTCCAGTCTCTCAAACTGTTGTCTTCATTTTAATTGTGTCAAATGTTCTCTTTACTCTTCAGTAACTCAACTTGCTGTGGCACTAGAAATGTGACACTATGGGCATCTCTCATGTCTTGACAAATCAGTTCCTGTAAAGTGTCTTTAGTTCCATGACTATGATGCTGTGGTTAAAAAGTCTTATTCATGTAACTGGTTTCTCTTTAGGAGGCTGTCACACATTGTGTAACGTTCTTCAGTGTAGAGCACAACAGGGAGTTGCTGGAGTGGGGAAAAAAGGTAGTGGGGGAAAAAATGAACTGTTACTACAGTTGAAAATCATATGCAGGCAAACCTTAATGAGGCTGTGCTTGCTAGAATCATGGAATTATACAATCATTAGGCATTGGAAGGGACCTAGAAAGATCATTTAGTCCAATCCCCCTGCCACGGCAGGACCACCTAGACCAAGTCACACAGGAACATATCCAGGCAGGTCTTAAACATCTCCAGAGAAAGAGACTCTACAACCCTCCTGAGCGGCCCGTTCCAAAGCTCTGTCACCCTCACTGTGAAGAACCTCCTTCTCATACTGATGACCTCCTGTGTTCCAGCTTACACCCGTTGCTCCTTCTATCACTCGATGACATTGAGAAGAGCATGGCTCCATCCTCCTGACATCCACCCTTCAAATATTTATAGACATTAATGAGGTCACCCCACAGTCCCCTCCAAGCTAAAGAGACCCAGCTCCCTCAGCCTTTCCCCCTAAGGCAGGTGTTCCAGTTCCTTCATTATCCTTGTTGCTCCACGCTTGACACCATCCAGCAGCTTCGTGTCCTTGTTGAACTGAGAGGCCCACAACTGGACACAGTACTCCAGATATGATCTAACTATCGCAGAGTAGAGGGGGAGAAGAACCTCCCTCAATCTGCTAGCCACCCCCCTTTTGATCCACCCCAGGATGCTGTTGGCCCTCTTGGCCACTAGAGCACATTGCTATGGCTCATGGTCATCCTTATGTCCACTAGGACCCCCATAAACCTTGGTTCTGGCAGAACATCAGATTAAGCAAGTTGTCACCAAGTGCAGCTTTCTTTTCTTGAAACAAGAAATCGTTTCAAGAAATTGTAATCCTGAGTCTATCTATCATATAGATAAAAATGGAACCTGATACTAGTCTGGAGGATCGGTGCAAATCTGGCATACTTGTGTTATTTCCTATGCTCTTTTTAACTTTGGTTTTCTGAACTAATAATTGTTAAATTAAAATTCCTTCTGAGCTTGTCAGCATCAAGTCTGAAAGGCAAAATGTGCATGTTTGTGTGCACTTGAGGTTTGGTGGGCTGAAGTCCTGATAGAACAGTTCAGGAATCGGCATTTGGACAGCAGCATCTGCATAGAAAACAAGACATAGTTTCATTGTGTGTTTGCAGATATCTGCAAAAACATCATATCTGAATGACTTGATCTTTGGTAGCAGTTTATGACATCATTAATTATTAGAAATAACCTGTGTAGCAATGTGCACAGCAGAGAACTATTAAAAATGTTTTCTTTTAAAGTTTGCTTCATGGGGCTCCCGTATGCTAAATATTAAAGCATTAAAATAGATTTGAAAAGTAGGTGTTAGATGTGAGGAAAGACACTCTCAGTGAAGTCTGTGGTAAATGTGTTCTATGTAGCAGATACAGTAAGAGAGTTGCAACACATATATTAGAAAAGTTGTAATAATGGACGTAATATATCTAAGTTTGAAATGTTAGAGCCCTTTAGAGCATTTCAGATTAATATATGTTTGTTTAAGGAGTTTGAGATTCCAGATTAAGTCCAATAGGTCCTAGAGGAAATACTCAGTTGGATTTAGCAAGTGCTGGGAAGTGAACTGTCTTCCAAATTGTTTTGGAACATCAAAGAATGTTTCTCTTTCTTGACTGAGAGTTGTCATTGTTTTTATAATATAAAATTAAAAAAAATGTTTTCCCCAACATGATTTTTGTCATATGTGTTTTCTTCATTTTAAAGGATCTCTTATTTATTTGTTTTAAATATAATTTTAATTCACCTTTCCTGCCCCATCACTCTAGTTAGGTAGAATGTGGCAGGTAAATATTAACAGTCCTTTCCAAACCACAGACAGAACACACAAGGTCAAGCTCATTTCTCTTCTGCAGACATACTTAGTTCTGACCATCAGGAAAATTTTGGTAGGCACTTGAATAAAAAAATTATATACTACACTCATCATAACGTTTGCTCTTGTGAATGAATATTTCTGTATGTGTGCTCATGGGGCCTCTGTGATGCTTGAATGTACAAGGAAGGGACAAGATAAAGTCCCGGCTGATTTCACATGGACAGGTTAGCATTTGGTTGCCATTGGACTACATTACACCGCAAGCCAGAGATTGTTGATTTTTGCTTATATACAGACAACAGTGAGAACCAGAGAGTTCTGCACTCTCTGTTTTCACTTGTTTGATAATTATGATGGAATGTGATTGTTTTGTTGGTTTTATTTTCTGTTTTCCTTAAAACTCAGAATTTGAGAATGTCTGAGAAAACTGAGAAATCTCTGTTTTGAGTGAGTACTTGGCTACCTTTTGTATCTGTGTACTTGGAAGATGAAATTAAAAGCATGGACAAATACCAGTAATTATTTGCATCTGGAAAATGAATCATAGAATCATAGAATCATTACGGATCGGAAGGGACCTTGAAAGACCATCTAGTCCAATCCGCCTGCAACAGCAGGATCACCTAAACCAAGTCACACAGGAACCTGTCCAGTCGGGTCTTGAACATCTCCAGAGAAGGAGACTCCACAACCCCCCTGGGCAGCCTGTTCCAGTGTTCCGTCACCCTCACCGTGAAGAAGTTCCTTCTCAGGTTGATGTGGAACCTCCTATGTTCCAGCTTACAACCATTGCCCCTTGTCCTATCACTACATGACACCGAGAACAGCCCAGTGCCATCCTCCTGACACCCACCCCTCAAATATTTGTAGACATTAATGAGGTCACCCCTCAGTCTCCTCTTCTCCAAGCTAAAGAGACCCAGCTCCCTCAACCTCTCCTCATAAGGGAGGTGTTCCACCTCTCTTATCATCTTTGTTGCCCTACGCTGAACTCTCTCNCACTCCACTAGATACAGGCCTCCAACTAGACTCTGTCCCATTGACCACCACTCTCTGACTTCTACCAGTTCTGTAATGGAGGACACAACCATAAACAGATTGTACAGTGCAGGATAAGATGGCTCTTCAAAATGTTTCAAAGATTTTTTTTTTCCCCCCACTGAATGGAAATAGTTGTCTGTTCCAGTATTTTTAATAAAGATGAGTTATCTTCATTCTTAGACTAGTTCTCAGGAATTCTTTTCTATAAAAGACACAGTAAGTCTATATCTTTAGCTCCTTAGTTGTAAAAGAGATGTGAAAACTACTGTGGTCAGCACTGATGGTAGTTTCTTTGATACTTAACTATAGCTTTGATTGGCAGTGTTTTAGCCAAGGGCATAGTTTTTTTCATATGCTGAGATCAAAACCTGGATCAGCCTATCTGTAATTATTATCTGCTGCCCTAGCAACGAAATTTCAGGTTTTAGCTTTTTCTTTCTTTTGTTGAGCATGTAGTTAAATGCGTTTTGTACAGAAAGAGAGATGAGGAACATCTCTTTAATTAAGATGAATGCTTTTCAAAACCTTTTGTGTTAATTATACAAGTTAAAACAAGGATGAATCAGTCACAATTATTTACATAATAACAGTATTATGTAAACATACATAATATTCCTACTGGCTGGCCCGTATTTTTGTTACAGATCAAAAGCTGAAAGAGCCTAACCCTTAAACAAAAAAATAAAACCCAAGATAAAATACCACCAAAAAACCCCCAAAAATCTGTGGGAAGGCTTATTCATAGCTTTGTAAGCAGCATTTTTGTATGTGGATGGCAGTATATATAGTTAGAAAAGGCTAGTGATTATCCTTGTGCAAGGTGAGACCCTGGAATTCAAAAGGAATTTGGAAGAAGATTGTTCCCTATCTGGCAGTCTGGATTTGTAAGGAAAGACTTTCCTAGAACTTTCCAGAAGTACTTGTGCTGATGAATGTACCTGTGAAGAAAGGATGTCTCTGACTGTTTAGGAACTCTGCTGTAATGGGAGATCTTTGGACTTTTAAGATTGTAGGAGATGGACTTTTGACCTGTATGGTAAACTGAAAAGGAAGGAGGGCGGGACAGGACTGAATGAGGATGAGAAAGTGGAATATTCCTCAAAGGATTCCCCGCCCCCAACCAAAAAAGAGAAGTATGTGTGTGTCACTTTCAGCTCTTAACATGGCTTCAACACAGAACTAGACTGAGGGAAAGGACTGGGAAAATAAATCTTGGCATCTCATTTTTACTTACAGTTTGTGTAGATCACAAATTTATTTACAGTCTTATTAGAGAAATTTTTTCAACTACTAATGCAAAATAATAGCTTTTGGAAAGGTAGAATAATTTTGACCTGTGTAAAAGAAGTGCAGCTGGGCCTGTTGATGTGCTGTAAACCCTAAATTACGGAATTGAGCAAAGTCATTAATAAACAGAAATTGGACTGAGATCAAGTTGAAGTATGTGAAATTAGAATGCGTGACTGTCCTGACAAGTTACTTAGTAACAGCAACTTGTTAAGGAGACCTCTGTCATGAAAATACAGAATGCCAGAGGTGTTCTCACAGGTTCATTGTGTACTTCAGCTGAAAAAAACATTTGAAGATGCATTAAGATGAATGTTGGTGTATATGTGTGGGGCCAGTTGATCAGTTAGCATTTTAAACTTCGGAAAACATGATACATATTCACAGTGATTGCTGTTGTAATTTGCTAACTTTTTCACAGTACATTTTGCAAATTGGGACTGTGCAGATGCATTAGTCATTATTTGACATAATAGTTACACACATGCTGTAATGAAGAAGTAGTAGCATACTTTTTTACTTCAATGTCATATTTTTGATCTAACAAAGTGCAGCAAAGTGAAAAGACTAAGGAGGATTCCATTTGGTGTCTACAGAAACGTGCAAATACTTGATTTCAGATCAAGTAAAACTGCCTTACCCTGATACACCTGCTTTCTTGAGGGGGAAAAAAGAGTTCTGACAAAACTGCAAATATTACTAAAGGATTGGAAAACCTTTCCTAAAGGTGGATTTGTGCAGTTTTTGTGGGGAACATTGTGTGTTTGGAGACTCAATAGCAAGTGTTTACTTTCTTAAGGCATTCTTTTTAGTACGCAGTGGCCTGTGTGCCTACTAAATAGACTGGTTCTGTCTATTAAGTCTTAGTGGTTTTGAATTCTTGCTGTTATTATGCCTTATTTCTGCTCCAAATGAAACATTGTGAGAATATTCTTCTTCCCTTCTATAAAAGAGAGACAGACAGTCAATAGTGATCTGAATTCTGAAAAAAAGGTTTGAATTTTAAAGACTTTACTTTTACATACATATTTAAATGTACTGAAATGTATTAAAAAGACAAGCAAAATTTGAAATAATAAAATGAATAATTGTACGGTATGAAGGTACAGCTGAGCATACAGAGCTGCTGATACTTCTCAAAAAGTTGCAGTGACAATGAAATGGTGGAGAATATCTAACAGAATCACAACTCTTGAGTTCAGGAGGGCCAACTTTTGTCTTTTTAAGCAGTTGCTAGGGGAAATCCCATGGGACAGGGTACTGGCAGGTAAAGGGGCTCAGGGTAGCTGGTTAACATTCTAAGACTAGTTTTTTTAAGCACAACATAAGAGCATTCCAACAGGAAAGAAGTCAAGGAAGGGAGCCAGAAGACCTGTGTGGTTAAACAGTTGGAGGCCTGTATCTAGTGGAGTGGCCTATGGGTCGGTGCTGTGACCAGTCCTGTTCAGTCTATTCATTGATGACTTGAATGAGGGATTAGGATGCACTGTGAGCAAGTTTGCTGATGACACAAATCTGGGTGGTGTCACTGACACTCCAGCAGACTGTGCTGCCATTCAGCAGGACCTGGACAGGCTGGAGAGCTGGCCTGAAAACAATCTAATGAGGTATAACAAAGGTTAGTGTAGAGTCTTACATCTGGGCAAGAACAACCCAAGGTACCAGTATAGGCTGGGGACTGACCTGTTGGAGTGTAGTGTAGGGGAAAGGGACTTGGGGGTCCTGGTGGCCAGCAGGATGACTATGAGCCATCAGTATGCTCTTGTGGCCAAGAGGGCCAACAGCATCCTGGGGTGGATCAGAGTGGGGATGATTAGCAGATGGAGAGAGTTTCTTCTCCCCCTCTACTGTGCACTGGTGAGACCACACCTGGAGTATTGTGTCCAGTTGTTGTCCCCTCAGTTCAAGAGGGATGTGGAGCTGCTGGAGGGAGTCCAGCATGATGGATGATGAAGGAAGTGGAACACCTCCCTTACGAGGAGAGGCTGAGGGAGCTGGGTCTCTTTAGCTTGGAGAAGATGAGACTGAGGGGTGACCTCATTAATGTCTATAACTATTTGAATGGTGTCAGGAGGCTGGAACCAGGCTCCTCTCAGTGTCATCTAGTGACAGGATGAGGGGCAATGGTTGTAAGCTGGAACATAGGAGGTTCCACATAAATATGAGAAAGAACTTCTTCACAGTGAATGTGACACAGCACTTGCATAGACTGCCCAGGGTATTTGTGGAGTCTCCTTCACCGGAGATGTTTAAAACCCGCCTGGATGTGTTTGTGTGTCACTTGGTCTAGGTGATCCTCCTGTGGCAAGAGGATTGGATTTTGAGGTTCCTTCCATTCCCTAATGATTCTATTATTGTATGATTCTATGAAATAGCTGCTGGGCAAACTGAAGAGGAATAAGAAAGTATATAGGCTATGGAAAGAGGTGATGGCCATTTGGAACGATTATAAGGCTCTAGTGAGAGGCTATACGGTTGCAACTACGAAAGCCAAGGCCTACTTGGAATTAAACCAAGAGGACAAGGGCAGCAAAAATGGCTTTTACAAATACATTGCAGGTAAAACTAGAACTAGAGGCAGTGTTGTCCCCCTGCTGAATGAGGTGAGTACCTTGAAGACAGATGATACAAAGAAAGCAGAGATACTGAACACCTCCTTTGCCTCTGCCTGTACTTCTGGGGCCTGTCTTCATATCAATCCCCAGACTGCTGAGACTCCAGATGAAGTTCAGACAAGAGAGAAGTTTGCCTTGCTTGAGGACTGGGTTAGGGATGAGTTGATCGAACAGGATGTTCATAAATCCATGGGCCTTAGTGGGATGCACCCGCGTGTACTAAGGGAGATGGCGGAAGTCATTGCTAGACCACTCTCTATCATCTTTTGTAAGACCTGGGGATCAGGAGAGGTGCCTGGGGACTGGAGGATGGCAAATGTCACTCCAGTCTTCAAAAAGGGTAAGAAGGAGGACCCAGGTAACATTAGACCGGTCAGCCTTACCTGGATCCCAGGAAAGGTGATGGCAAAATTTGTCCTTGATACCGTCTCTAGGCATGTCAACGACTAGAGTGTTATTAAGGAGAGTCAGCATGGCTTCACCAAGGGAATGTTGTGCTTGACCAACCTGAGAGCCTTTTATGAGGACATAACCAGGTAGCTAGATGATGGCAGAGTGGTGGATGTGGTCTGTTTTGACTTAAGAAAGGCATTTGACACAGTCTCCCACAGCATCCTCGCAGCCAAACTGAGGCAGTGTGGTCTGGATGATGTGGTAGTGAGGTGGATGGTGAACTGGCTGCAGGATAGAAGCCAAAGAGTAGTGGTCAGTGGGACAGAGTGTAGTTGCAGCCCTGTATCTAGTGGAGTCCCCCAAGGGTCAATACTGGGACCAGTCCTGTTCATTGGTGACTTGGTTGAGGGATTAGGATTCACTGTCAGCAAGTTTGCTGACGATAGAAAAATGGGAGGTGTGGCTAACACTCCAGCAGACTGCTGCCATTCAGCAAGACCTGGACAGGCTGGAGAGCTGGGCAGAGAGAAATGTATTGATGTGTAACAAGGGTAAGTGCAGAGTCTTGCATCTGGGCAGGAACAACCCCAGGTACCAGTATAGGTTGGGGACTGACCTGTTGGAAACTAGTTCAGGAGAAAGGGACCTGGGGTTCCTGGTAGACAGCAGCATGACCATGAGCCACAGCAATGTGCTCTTGTGGCCAAGAGGGCCAACAGCATCCTGGGGTGTATTGGAACAGGGGTAGCTAGCAGATGGAGAGAGTTTCTTCTCCCTCTCTACTCTGCCCTGGTGAGACCGCATCTGGAATATTGTGCCCAGGTCTGGGCCCCTCAGCTCAATAAGGACACGAAACTGCTGTGGGGAGTCCAGCACAGATCCACAAAGCTGATGAGGGAAGTGGAGCACTTCCGTTATGGGGAAAGGCTGAGGGAGCTGGATCTCTTGAGCTTGGATGAGACTGAGGGGTGACCTCATTAGTGTTTATAAATATTTGAAGGGTGGGTGTCAGGATGCTGGACCCAGGCTCTTCTCAGTGTCATCTAGTTATAGGAGAATGGGCAATGGGTATAAGCTGGAACATAGGAGGTCATCAGTATGAGAAGGAGGTTCTTCACAGTGAGGGTGACAGAGCACTGGAACAGGCTACCCAGGGGGATTATGGAGTCTCCTTCTCTGGAGATGTTTAAATCCCCCCTTGATGTGTTCCTGTGCAACTTGGTCTAGTTGATCCTGTTTCAGCAGGGGGATTGGACTAAATGATCTTTTGAGGTCCCTTCATATCTCTGGTATTCTATGATTCTGTGACTCAATACATGCCAGGCAGGTGTTTTAAGCATCTTTATTCTGAAAACACACAAGGGGAAATTCCAATTTAATTACTTGTGTGGAAAACAGATCTGAGTTTGTGAAATGCGATTAGTATCAGGAGTAGGACTTTGGTTCTGATGTATAAAATGTCCACTCTTTTGAAATGAATATGTGCTATAGAGTGTGCATCTGCAATCTACTGAGGGAGGAAAAAAAGTACATCTTGAACTTAATGTTTGAAACGTGCCAATAAGATTTGTCTTGCTAGATTATACAGGCCTGAACGGAAGCTAGACTGGTTCATCATCTTCTGGCTTTGCAGCAGTCAGGTAACTTGTCTTAGCAAAAGAATAAAAAAAATGCCATGCTGAACAGCTGGAATTTTTTCAAGCTTCTGCATTTGTATTTGTTGATGCTAATTCATCTGTGTCACCTGGGAGCTCCCATTCACAGAATCACAGAATCATTACGGATCGGAAGGGACCTCGAAAGATCATCTAGTCCAATCCGCCTGCAACAGCAGGATCACCTAAACCAAGTCACACAGGAACCTGTCCAGTCGGGTCTTGAACATCTCCAGAGAAGGAGACTCCACAACCCCCCTGGGCAGCCTGTTCCAGTGCTCTGTCACCCTCACCGTGAAGAAGTTCCTTCTCAGGTTGATGTGGAACCTCCTATGTTCCAGCTTACAACCATTGCCCCTTGTCCTGTCACTACATGACACCGAGAACAGCCCAGTGCCATCCTCCTGACACCCACCCCTCAAATATTTGTAGACATGAATGCGGTCACCCCTCAGTCTCCTCTTCTCCAAGCTAACATCTGGAACAATTATGGAGCAGGAGAGAGAGAACTGTGATACCGAACATCATCATTTTAAAAACAAAAAAACCCACCAAATCAGCATTCTGTTGTCCTAAGTAAGTTTTAAGCATTTGGACTAGTTGGCCTGAATAGAAATCCTTCCTGTTGATTTAACATGCTGTCTTTAGAATGCAAAGTACCTCTTACCAGAAGAATGTGTGTTTGAGGAGGCGCCAGGGCACACACTGGAAAATTTTAAGTCTCCCCTGTAGCAAATCAAGAGGTGGAGAGCCACTTTCTCATCTGTAGGTGCATCAATTTCCAAAAGCACAGAGATAAACTTTTTTCCTGACCTGCAAAATGTTTCCAGGCTGATAACAGCTGTTCCACTTCTCCATGCTCTGGGGTCCAGTTGTGTTTTACCTCTTGGAAGAGGATGTCTGTGGAAATCTCAAGTATCGATGACTCAGCTATTGACGACCTTAATAAGTTGAGGGGAGGAATCCAGGGCTGTCTTCAAGAAGAGCATTTCATTAGGTCATAGTACTTGAAACTGCCGAACAAGCAGAGTGCTAGTCTGTCGCACAATGTCAGAATAAGGAAACATTTGTCCTCTTACTTTATTTGGCAGATTGCTAGCCAGTAAAGCAAAGCATATTTTCTATCATACTCCTCATATTAGTTCTCTGTTGTTAACATGAAATTATTTATTCCTGAATGTTGCTGTGTTTGTACCTGCCTCCTAGACACAGTAATACTGTCCCTGTAGTTCTGTCTTTTGAAAGAGGAAAGAAAAAGAAAACAAGCTGTAACAGAAAAAAAATCTCAAAATTATAAATAATTCTGGTTTTGCAGAATTATACTGTGGAGTTTATGGTAGAGTATTTCATAAAGTTTGACCTAAATCTAGTAATTTAAAATATTTATCCATTTTGTATAAATCTGAGTATCTTTGTGTGTTTTACAGCATTTGTTATGGGTGATAAGTATTACTGAATAAGTGTAGGCTGAAAGAAAACTCTTTTTCCATCCACTCAACTCTTCACTGGGGTTACTCTCACTTTTCTGGCAGAATACAGCCTCTCTTTGATGGGGTGGGCACCACACTAGCCTTGGAAACCATTTGGCTCTCTGAGCAGCTAACAAAACTATGTAAAAAAGCCTGTTAAAACTGAGGCCAGCAGGCATGGTATTTCCTGCAGCACACCAGTTATTTGTATTTGCTGTTTGTGGACCAGCACAAGCTACAACCTGTGTCACACCTTGTTCTTTCTGTAGTCAAGTATTATTTTGTGCCAGGGATGGTTGTATCTGTTCTCATTGTAGTTAGTGGAAGTAACATTGCCTCGCTCAGTAATACAGCAAACAAATACAAAGCAGCTTAGTGATTAAAATTGAAGAGATTTTATGTTGTCCCCTGTCCTCTAGGTATATTTTTATGACAAGCCACCTTCAAAAACTCTTGCGCTTTCCTTGGCAGCACCACATGGTTCTTCCACCTCTGCATTGTTTTGCTGTCTAGATCAGCTCTTCAAATGAAGTAATTTTGTGAAGCTGTGTGGTAAACCGCCCTGAGAAGGAATTCAAGGTTGTTTTTAACTTGATAAAGGTGGAAAAGAAGAAAATGTTTGTCTTGCAAGCCCAATTCCTGATCTGGTTTCGTGTACATCTACAGAGGCACTTTTGGGCATAACTGAGGTACCAGAGCAGAAGCAAGTGCCAGGCTCGTGCACTTGGCATCTGCTGAAGGAAGCTTTACTCAAAGTGCATTCTTATCCAAGATATCTGCTTGCTTTGAAGAAATTGGTGAAACCTTTAGTTGTTCTCTGAAAGCTTCATTCTTTTCACTGCACAGCCGTTGCTGTGATCTTGAATGTGGCACCTCTTTCAGGGAGTTGTTTCCTGTTCTCACAAGCATCTGTTAGCTTGCAGTTTCACATCAAAGCCTTAGTAGTAGAGTGAGATTCCTTCACAGCCCACCTAAGGCAGCCAAGTAAACCACTAGCTGAATAAAACTGTTTGTCATGAGAAGGAAAATCAAGTATGTCTGTTACATCCTCTCCTGTGTCTGTCTGCTATTGATAAAATAAGGGTTTTTTTCTTCAAGGTTACTGTCTGTAATTTTATTATTGTCTCTTCTGTAACTTTTTCTGACCTTAGAATTTGAAGTGGCCAATTTGGTACCTGACCCTGGATTCATGAATCAACAACAATATTTCTAGCATCCCTGCTCCTCAGCTACTTTATTTGCTTTTGTATTTTTATCTTTATTCAGGTGCAGTATCTCCAATATCTTAATGATTTTTCTCAGCAGTGCCTTGTCAAATGCAGCACTATATAGCACAACTATATTATGTGTACAGAGTTCTCATTATCTGTTTGATGTACTTTATTAAAAGCTCACAGAGAAAGAAAGAGATTGGATTAGTCAATTGCAATTTCGGTTCAGTTTATCAGCCCACACCAGCAATTATGGTTGCTTCACTAATTGCCAGGATGTGCCTTTTCTCTTCCCAAGTTCCTTTCCTCAGACTGAATTTGTGTTCTGATTTTCTACACCCAGCACAACGTATGGTTTTGTTATTTGGTGTCAAGTGGAAGGAGATGCAATTAAGTGAAAGGGCTGGCACAGTGAGGTGAAAGCTGCAACCAAGAAATATTTTATTCCCCTCCAAATTTACAGATTACAGAAATTCAGCTTTTTATGTTCCTGTTCCATGTCCAGAGGAATGCAATAGAACAACAGTGTTCACTGGAACTTCCATCACAGCTGTGTAATATAAATCTCCAAACTGTAGTACATAAACATCAGCACGCAGATAATGCAATGGATACAGAGTGTTTCATGGCCTGAAGCAGAGACTTTCTTACTGGAAAGTATCACTGCCATTATTTAAGAAAAAAACCAACCCAAAACTCAATTGCCTTGTTTGACAGGCTAATTTTAACTATGGAATTAAAGCTAACTTTTTTAATTACTTTCAATTAAGCTCAGTTTAGGTATGTATAAAAAACTTGATGGAATTGAATGGCTTTGGTTTATGTGATACGGTGATTGTTGTAGACATATGCAGGTATTAAGTGACTGATTCAGTTGGTGGATTATACATACGTTCTTCTAAAAGTCACCAGTTTGGGAGCTCACACAAGATTTTCAAAAAGAAAATTCCTCATAAGTTACATCTAAGACTCTGTAAACCTTCTTGTTTGTCTTTATGCTATAAAACTTTGTCCTTTGATTATGCGTGTCTCAGTGTTAATTGCTACAATTGCTTCTGTTGGTGTAAGGCCTCCCTTACGAGGAGAGGCTGAGGGAGCTGGGTGTCTTTAGGTTGGAGGAGACTGAGAGGTGACCTCACTAATGTTTGTAAATATGTGAAGGGTGGGTGTCAGGAGGATGGAGCCAGGCTCTTCTCAGTGTCATCTAGTGATAGGACGAGGGGCAATGGGTGTAAGGAAGTTCCACACAAATACGAGAAGGAACTTCTTCACAGTGAGGGTGACAGAGCACTGGAACAGGCTGCCCAGGGTGGTTGTGGAGTCTCCTTCACTGGAGATGTTTAAAACCCACCTGGACATGTTTCTGTGAGACTTGGTCTGGGTGATCCTGGTGTGTCAGGGGGATTGGACTAGATGAACTTTTGAGGTCCCTTCCAATCCCTAATGATTCTATGATTTTATGATACTATAATTGTATTAATAGCAATAAAACAAGCCATGATCTAAATGTGGAAGAGGAGAGAGGTCCTCTGGAATAAAACATGATCATACAGTGGGGCTCTTCAAGCTTATGATTGGTTTTGTGTGGCTTTCATATACTCTCAAAGGCACACTGAAGTTAATCAGATGTGCTTTGTGTAGTCTTGAGTAAACCGTTTTGCTTTTCAGTCCTCACACAGTGGTTCTGGTGGGCAGCTGTCTGATATTTTTGAGATACTTTCCCCTTGCATGGACACACTCTGCTGGTATACCTGTCTACAGCTAGCTTCTGGGGTTTTGCCCAGATCCATTTATTCAAGTGCCTTATGCCAACTCCCCTTGCTGAGTTTCCTTATGTTGACTGTATTGGTAGAGGCAGAGGAATTAAGACTGTAGCTAGGCACTTATTAAATTGATAGTCATAGCTGAGATGCGTGTTGCAATGAACTTCACATATTCTGAAGCTTAAATGAAAATGTTGTATTTGTGTGTATGCATTTGAACTGTAGCACTTGCCCTTAACTCCTAAGAGGACATTGGCTTTTTTATAAGTAAGTTCACATGCTACTAGTTTAAAGTGTTGATGTTTTTTTGTTCAGTCATCACATGGTTCTGTCTGAGCATAACACTTGCAGATCTCACAGGGCTCTCTGAAGATGTATATTTTTAATGCGTTAGTGAGGAGAATATGCAATATTTGAAACTACGTATATTTTTTTTTACAAATTGTGTGTGGTGGGTTCGAGACCACAATTCAAGATAAAAGAAAGGAAAGCAAAGCAGTGAGGTCTCGATGACATCTCGGATAAAATCTGTCAGACAATGGATGGCTTAGGGAAACTGCAAAAAGGTTTATTAACACTATAACTATATACAGAATGGGAAAAAAGGTTACACAAGTAGATACACACAAACTAGAAACTGTGTCATAAATGCCATCACACAACCTGAGAAAATATAATGGGAGATCGCTATAGTTTGGGCCTTGGATCTTCTTCCTGTTAAGCGACCTGGGAAAGAGAGCATGGCAGTCCGGGATGGCCTGAGTTTCTCAGTGCCCACACCTGCATCCCTTGGTGCAGCCGCATGCATTTCAAAGAAAGAACCCAGTCTCTGTCTTTCAGATCCAAGGTTTGAGGATTCTCAAGTCCTCCTGCTTTCTTCAGCTAAGCACGAAGGGGTTCTCCCCCAAAACTTAAGCGCTGCCAGTCTTTTCTCAGCAGCGGAAATGACAAACAGCCTCTCCTCCTGCTGATCAGTCTTTCCAAAATGGCGGCAGCCCAGCCACATGGTCCTGGCCACATGCGGGATGGAGACTGACCACATGGCTGCATCAGCAGGGCCGCACCCCCCCACACTCCACACGTGGCCAAGAGGGTCTTCCAAAGATTCTCTCCTCTCCCTCTCCTGTCTCAGCTCCAGGGGGAAGAGGAGTATCCCAGCTTACCGATGCTGAAAACTGTCTGTGGTGGAGGGGTCATGATGGCAAAATTACACCAGTCTTGCTTCTCCAGCGGGGGCGCCGCTTCGGGTCTGGGGCACGGTGGTGTCCGCGGCTTTCTCCGGTCCAGGGCCACGGTGTGGCGGCGCGGTGTGGCGGGACCGCGCACCCGCGGCAAGTTGCAGCTGGGGTCGCTTCCGGACGGCGCCGGCGGCAGGTGCACACCGGCGGTGGGATCAGGCCGGGGCCGCGGCTGGTTCAGAAACTGCGACAGGTCACGGCTGCTTCGGGAGCCGCGGTCCCCCTCGGAGCCACAGTCCCCACCCCTCCCACCACCCGTTCCCTTCAGGGCCACAGCCCCCCAAAAAAGGGAGAACAAAGACCCTGCTCCGGTTTTTTATAGGCTGACCTAGCCAGCCCTTCCGGGGCAGGTCTTAGGAAAGACCCTTCCGGGGAAGGGTCCTGGGACCTGTTTTCAGGCCCCTCTGAAAACAACACAACTTTTCTTCCTCATGAAAGCACCTCTGAAAATTTTTGCAGTTCTCAAGCTGCAACATTGTGTAACTGAAATCTGTTGAAGATAGCAGGATGATAAACCATGTTTGTAGATGCTCTTCTTCTACTTAAAATCACAGCACAATAGTTAGAAAATTACCATCGTCTTGTGCTTTAGAACTTTATATATTGATCAAGAGTGCAGCTACCGAGAAATCCTTCAGCAGCAGTAATACCTTGGTTTTACTAGGAGGGTGAGTGCATACACTGAAAGGTTTGAAGGTAATATACTCTTTTAGAACTGGTTAAAAACAATTTCCTAATATTTGCAGTAGTTTATTTCTTCTCAGGCTTTTCTCCAGGACATCTCTGCAGAGACAGTTGCTGTAAAGTCAGGCAAGAGACTTGGAGTTAAAGTTGCACTCTTCACCAGCTTGCAATAAAGACAAGTCTGACTATCGTTTCTAGGTGAAAGCATCAAGATAGATTTGCCTGGGTTTCATGACTCTGTGAATCATTTGTAGTCGTCGTACTATTGTCATCAAGCAGGAAAGCAGCTGAAATCTGTGCTTGTTTCTGAAAACATACCTGCATGTTGGTCTTGCCCAGTAACAGGAAAAGACTGGTAGCACAGTTTGGTTCACGTACTTGAATCCTTGATTTGGAATTGGAGTTCTGCACACAATTTACAATGCTGCCCTTTGAGGCTGTACTGAACAAAATTACGAAACCTGTGGACATGTCTCAGAAGACATAACTACTGTGAAAGAAACATGTATGTATGTTACAAAGTCTTTTTGTATACACTCATGTGTTTGGAGGATTTTTTTAGCTTTTCTTACTCACACAGTGCTTTTTCACTCGTTAAAGATTTTTGTCCTTTGAGTTGAGGTGCAGTACTGTTTTGTGGTTTTAGTTTTGAACCTTAAAATAAATGCCACCAAAGCATAAACACAGTGCCTACGGAGGGAAGTGTGTACTGATCATCTTGCAAAAAATAGGTAAATGTTTTAAACGGAATGAATGTAGAACCAGATGATTGTTCTTAAGTTGTCTAAATTAAGTACAGACTAAAATTGTTCTAGTTAAATTGGTCCGGTGACCATTTAAAAGCAAAGTACATCATGTCTGTTTGGACAAATCTGGTATAGTTAGTATTACCAACATCTCATACCACTGTGTTTTATCCTTATAGCCAGAACTTTAGGATGGGTCGCAAGTGATGGTATCTTGCGTGTTTTTACACAGGAAGATCTACAGTGGGTAGAGCTGAGTTTTTTGTCTGTACTGGTATCGAATGATACAGTGATCGAGGCTGGAAGGGACTTATGGAGGTCCCCCGTTCAGCCTCCTGTACAAAACTGGGTCAGTACTAAGTTCAGACCAGGTCTTGAGAAACCTTCAAGGATGGTAATTCCACAGCATCTCTCATCCCTCGCTCTTTTTCTAAAGATGCGCATATAATACATTTAATTTTTTTCCCCTAGTGCTTAGTACCATGGAAAGCAATAAAATGTAGTTAAGTTCAGACATTCATGTAATTGACAGCTTTTCTTGCTTAGGAGGTTTAAGCTAGATATGTCTTTTAAAGAATAAACCAACCAACCATTTTTCCCCCTAAAACTGGATACAACCAAGGAAAAAGCATAATTTCTTCAGTGTGTGATACTTTTGAAAATGTACTTTTTTTCCATGCAGAAGCATAGTAAAGCTGTAGTATAAATTGCAAACAGAAACAGTTAACTAACAGCTCTTTAGATTTCTCTAAGCTTTTGTCAAATACAATTATTAAATGAGAATTTATATTAATGTTTACTCATGGGCAGAGCTAGTGTTTAAAATTAACTGTTTCCTGTCTCAAGTGGTGTTATGAAATACCGAACAGGATTAAGAGGTAAAAAGGAGTACTTCTGTTTGTCTCCAAACAAACAGAAGGTATTTTGGTACAAAATATGTGTAGATTATACACATACAAAGCTTAGAAATCATCAAACCGATCTGAGATACTGTGTTTGCATCACAAACTTCCAGATAATTACTCTGTTGCCGCAGTCACAATGTTCATAATGTTCTCTTTCTCTTGTTGTTTTACATTGACAGGGAGAACGTTGGCTGACCTCTTAAAGAGAATGAATGGTTTGGTGTATGTATGAGTGAAGGGAGAGGAAGAGAAACTATAGATTTTAAACAAAGTTCTGGTATATGTTAATGCAGTGACAAAGTCCGAAAGGTCACAGTTTCAGAGGTAAACCAAAATTGAGGTCCAGCTGTGTGTTATAACCTGTATGACTCAATGCACTTTCTATCTAAATCTACACCTTGTTCTACTGGTAAAACACTTGGTATCACTTGCAAAATTTGAATCCGGAAAGAGACCCATGTTTTAACTTTTTGTTTGTGGCCAGATACAGGTTTAAATTTCTTTAATTTAAAGAAAATTTAGGAAAAGTAGGCTGTTCACCCAGTTTTCCAAAGAGCGCTTACAGTTCATCCGTAGATTTTGAAATATTGTCACAGAATCACAGAACATTAGGAGCCTGGCATTCTCCTGACACCCACCCTTTACATGTTTATAGACATATCTCTGCTTTCTATGTATCTACTGTCTCCAGGGCACCCACCTCATTAAGCAGGGCGCCTATGTTGCCTCTAGGTTTAGTTTTACCTGCAGTGTGTTTGGAGAAGCCCTTTTTTGTTGAACTTGACCTCTCTTGCAAGGTTTAATTCTAAGGAGGCCTTGGCTTTCATAGAATCATAGAATCATCAGGGATTGGAAGGGACCTCCAAAGATCATCCAGTCCAATCCCCCTGACACAGCAGGATCACCTAGACAAAGCCACACAGGAACACATCCAGGCTGGTCTTAAACGTCTCCAGTGAAGGAGACTCCACAACTCCCCTGGGCAGCCTGTTCCAGTGCTCGGTCACCCTCACTGTGAAGAAGTCCTTGACATGTTTATGTGGAACCTCCTGTGTTCCAGCTTACACTCACTGTCCCTCATCCTATCACTAGGTGACACTGAGAAGAGTCTGGCTCCAGTCCCTGACACCCACCTTTCAAATATTTATAGATATTAATGAGGTCACCCCTCAGTCTCCTCCAACCTAAAGAGACCCAGCTCCCTCAGCATTTCTTCATAAGGGAGGTGCTGCACTTCCTTCATCATCCTCATTGCTCTGCGCTGGACTCTCTCCAGCAGCTCCATATCCCTCTTGAACTGCGGGGCCCACAACTGGACACAATACTGCAGGTGTGGTCTCACCAGGGCAGAGTAGAGGGGGAGAAGAACCTCTCTCCATCTGCTAATCACCCCCATTCTCATCCACCCCAGGTTGCTGTTGGCCTTCAAAATACAGAACTCCTCTTTTTTGATGTTTGAAGTGTTATTTTTAGAAATGTGACAGTTGGAAGATACCAAACAGTATGTTGGAATTGCCCCTTTTCCTCTGACACTTCGATCGCAGTAGATGTCACTACATGATGAGATACAGGCAACTTTCATTTGGGTCTGAAGTGTATGATTGTTTGACATGAGCTTAGACTGGAGGCTGACATTTAGGGTGAACTCAATTAACTTAATCCTTTGAAGAGTGCTTATCATCCTTGCTTAAACTGGGTTTAGATTTGCCTGGGATTTGCAGTTCTGTGGGCAAATAATACTTGACTGGAATGACAAGTACGGGAAGAGCCTGGAAATCAGGAATTGTTCTCTAGTGGAGTGCCTGTGAGAGACTAGATCATCCGAAATGGGGGATAGTAATGGTAATGTAGGTGATGTCAGATCTGGCAGCTGGAGCCCCAGACACTTGCAGAGTATCTGCTGTAACCTTAATTTCCAAAACCAAGGGCACGTGTTGCACCATGGTGCTCTTGCTACAGGGAGTAGTGGGAATAACACGTGAAGACTATTTACAGGTTGATATAAAGAGGCAATACGTGAAGCACCACTGTGCATTTCTTATCTCAGTCCTCACACTAATCGAATACAATCTGAAGGCATTTGTTCTGACATAGGTAAAATCCAAGTGGAGCAAGTTCCTTTAGTTTATTTACAGACAGGTGTTTTTGCAGATGTTGCAGATTGATGTGCAGTTGAATTCAGGAAGCAAAAGGAAAGTGATGCATCAGGGAGTACAAGGTGAAACTGTCAATGTCTCAGACATTTGTCATGGGTAGGCCTCACAGAGTGCTGCTTCTGGCCTCTGCTGTAGTTTTCAGCAAAGCATAGAAACAGCTGGGCACTTCACTGAACTGTAATGAACCATTCCAAGCCTTAATTTGTTCTCTGTTGACTGAGAACCACAAACCTGCTGTATAAATCTCACTTGATGTACCGTTTCCTGTTGCTGAGTTACAGCATCGTGCTTACTGAAGAAATAAGATGTTGAAGTGTCTTTGGAAACATGAAGAGGTTTGTTTCTATATGTAGAAAAAAAATCAGTAAATAGAGTGGATTGGTCTTCAATGCAGCTGGGATTGTTTGGTCCAGAGAAGAGAAGACTCCAGGGGCACCTTATAGCTGCTTTCCAGTACCTGATGAAACCTACAGGAAGACTGGGGAGGGACTTTTCACAAGGATATCTAGCGACAGGACAAGGGAAAATGATTTTAAACTGAAGGAGAATAGGTTTAGGTTAGATCTTGGGGAGAAGTTCTTTAGTACAAATGTGGTGAGACTCTGGAATGGATTGCCTGGAGAGGTGGTGAATGCCTCCTCTCTGGATGTTGGATGAGACCTTCAGCAGCCAGGTCTAGTGGAAGATGTCTCTGCTCATGGCAGGGACGTTGGTGTAGATAATCTCTTAATGTGCCTTCCAATCTAAGCCATTCTGTGATTTAATCGGTTAACTAAAGTAATTTAAATGTGTTTCATATTAACAAGCAAGAAACTTTATAGAAATAATTTTTATTCCTGTGTTCAATTAGTACTTTCTAGTCATTTTCCAAAGAAAAGGTGAAATTTTACTGGTTTATAACATTGAAAAGTTTGTTGATATTTGATATTCGTATTTGGTACTTTTGTATAAAAATATTAAAGACGAATGTAATGACTTTATGTAAGTCATCTGATTCAATGAATTTGATCTCAGTTTTCTAGATGTGAAAATATGAAAATTGTGTATTTCTAATTAGGTAGTTAACTCATTAACATATATATTTAACCTCTGGTTTGGGGAGAACTTTTTAAAATTTTAAAAATCCTCATAGTTAGCGCTGTCAAAGAAGTTAGAGGTATGAGTATATATTAAAAAGATTTAACCAGATACCTTCTGAACAGCACTGCTTTCCTAGATAGGGAAAGTACTGATCAGAAGCTCTTTCTGACATGCATGATCCTTCAGATGTGCAAGGGTGATAGCTGCTGATACATTTTCTGTGGTTGGAGGAAGATAACATTACTGTTTCCACTTTAGTTGATCACATTAATGTGTAGTTGGTTTTAAGAAGAAGTTCTACTGCTTGTAGAACTTTTTAGCACCTTTTTTTTTAGCACTGTGTTCTGATTGTTTTCTGATAGCTAAATTCCACAAGACTTTTCAGATCGGTTTGCCTTGGTAGCAAAGTCATACTGAAGTAGACTGACTGCATGCACCAGTGAGAGAGCTGGTCCCTGAACGCTATTTTATCAGGGTTTCTGGGTGATCTGAGGATTCCCTGAATGGGAAAACTTGGGGGAGCCGAGAGGCAGCCGCTGATGGTCAGGAAGTCTCACGGGAAAAGTCGGGGAAACACCATGGGGGGGTGCATACCCAAACCCTTTCAAGAGGCGAAACCAGAAGTCGCACTCAGACTGCATGCAGCAGCGAGAGTGCTAGCCACTTTAGTCACCGGGAGCAAAAAAAAAATAATGGTGACAACGCGGCAGCAGAGGAGGATCAAGCTATGGTCACCACTGCAGATGGATGTGGGAACTCAGAGGTCCCCCAATAAGATGAGGCTGTGCATGTGACAGGCTGCCAGGAATGTAGCACTTGCATTTTCCTGGCTGCGTACGGTGCGACCGGGTAGGTTATCTGCTGAACCGAGTGACACAGCTGCAAGCAGAAGCAGAAAGGCTCAGGAGAATTAGAGAGGCTGAAATAGAGGTAGGCTGGTGGATCCAGTCTGAAGAACAGCCAGAAAAGCCAGAAGCAGGGGGCCCCTGTACACTGCACCTCTCAGATGGAGGACAGAGGCCCAAGTAGAAGGGGTGAGTGGAGCCAAGTGAAAGTCCATGGAAGAAGGTGAGCACCGCCCTTGCCTGCCTCACCTCCCCAGTTGCCACTGAGTAATAGATACAAGCCCGTACTGAAAGACAGCCAGTCTAACAAGGATATAGAGGACAGAGAACCCATACAGGAGGTCCTAGCAAGGTCACATAAATCTGGGAAAACTTCTAGTAACATGACGACCTCGTCCACGAAGAAGAGAAGGGTCCTGGTTATTGGAGTTATTCTTGAAAGCACAAAGCTAGGCTGTCCCTGTCTGTCGTCAGATGAGCCGTAGGGGAAAGAGACCAGCCTGGATGAGTAAGGAAATTCTGAAAGAGCTAAGCGAGAAGAAGAGGATGTATCACCTTTGGAAAAAGGGTCAGGTCAATCAACTCACGTATCAAGGTATTGTCAGGTCGTGTAGGAGGAAAATTAGAGAAGCAAAAGCCCAACTTGAACTCAGGCTGGCCACTTCTGTTAAGGACAATAGGAAGAGCTTTTACAAATACATCAATGGAAAAAAGAGGGGTAGTAATAACCTCCACTCCTTACTGGACATGGAGGGAAATTTAGTANTCTCTAGTTACTAAATTTCCCTCCATACCTAGTAAGGAGTGCAGGTTAAGGCAGAGGTACTTAATGCCTCCTTTGCC
>VXBP01005610.1:0-26307 GCA_013400115.1 Rhinopomastus cyanomelas
GGGTGCTTGGCTGAGAGCCCACAGCCCAAGAGAGCGCACAAAGAGCCCGGTCAGCTTTTTATAGGCTGACCTAGCTACACCCTTTTGGGGCAGATCTTGGGACAGTGTCACCTCCCCCAGGACAGGTAACTGGGAGGAGGGGTCCTCTGAGTAGCATGACTTTTTGTTCTTTATGGAAGCACAACCTCTGCACACCTGAAAATTCTGATAAATTTCAAGCTGCAACACCAGCCTTCCTTTATGAAGTCTTTATACCTTTTTAGTGCATCCCTTTTGTCTTACAAAGCAGTTCAGGTTGGCTTACCCATACATTTTTGGTTTAGAAGACTTCATTCAGCGTACCTTCTGTGTTAGTTTATTCCAGCCTTTAACAGCAGGGGTTTAGACCGTACTGCACAAAAGCTTTGAGATACTACCTTTTATAAATACTACAGTGAACAAGATTATTCCACTTCAAAGCTTTGACTGCTTGATTGTAGGCTTCAGCCTTGAACCCTGTTTTCTCTAACCTTCTGGCTCAAGTTGCTAGACTGGCCCTGGAGTTCTTCGCGAGTTGTTGCTCCATGTGTCAAATAGGCTGCAGAGCTGAGCACTTTCTAGCAGATACAGGTGCTTGGAAATCCACTTTAAAAGGAAGATTTTTAGCCTTTGCCACTTTGTTACTACTAATTCTCTAATATTCAGTGGCACATCTGCTTGGCCAGGAATTAGCAAGGAGGTTTTAGAATCCTTGTTTTATTTTCTGCTACATTAATCTGTGCTTTTTTTCAGTTGCCTTTCAGGAACTCCTCCTGTCAGATTAGCATGGTCTAGTGGTCTGCATCCTCTGAGCTCTAATCCAACATCTGATGTTGAGCACATTGATCCTCTCCTCTTCAAGATGCTATGGATGACTGTGATGACTGTGAATGTATGTCCTTAATGCATTATCCTCCTTCAGAGCAGTTCCTTTCACCGTTCAAGATCCTACTCTGTACACGTGAAGATCCTGTTTCTATGTTGATGTCCCAACCCATTCTTTTCTTCATGGTCTTTTTGTAAACAGTTACCCCAAGGTTCCTCGGGGAGTGGGGATAGTTTCTATGCACAAAATTTCACACAGACCTACCAGTCAGTAGCCTTAGAATCCCTCACCCTGGCAGCACCTAGATGTGATTTCACTGTACCTTGAGACTGTAAGTAGTCTTCTTTGGCATTCTAACCTGAGTATTTCCCCCCAAGTATTTGTTCACTACCTTGCACCAGTCTTTGTGAAACCATGCGCTTTGCACAAGATTAGATGAGGATTAGCTAGTGTTTATCAGCAGCTTGCTGATAAAAGAAGGGCTGCGTTTACATGTCTGTCTTTTAGACTAGGTGCTCTTGATCACATGGCAGTGCTCAGCTCGGCATTTGAAAGACATCTGAGTTAGGATCCTGCCACAAAATAATTGTCACAGTCAGTCATTCAGATGTGTGTGTTTTTAGAATTAAATTCTGCTTCCTGAAAACGGAAACGTCTTGCTCTCTGGAAATACTTTGCCCTATTGTTTTGGGGGGGGGTTTAATGACCTTCAAAATTTGTGTCTTACTGTTAGTACACAGGATCGTTGCGGTCACACTCAAAACGTTTCTGGCCCAGTTGCTCCAAGCACTGTGTTAAGGTAGAAGAAAACACAGTGCCTTCCTTGAAAATTGATCTTGCTAGACAGACAGACAATGTCTGCTGTAACCTTTCCACACTAAATATCCTTGGTTCATGAATTAAAGTGTCTGGAACCTGAAATGCATAGAGTTTTTTCCACTTCTTGGATAATTTCCAAAAATAAAGGTTGTACAGGAACTGGAATCAGCTTTCTAACGTGAAGAAATACAACTCAGAAGGCAGAGGGAGCACAACTATGTTGTGTAGGATGTTAAAAAATATTTTTTAAACCATTTTTTTTGCCAACAGTACAGCCAAACTACACCTCCCTGCTTCCCCCTCCATCCCACCACCATACCTTTTCTTCCAACCACCTCCCTTTTTTAAAAACTTTTCTTGACAGCCTTTGGAACTGGAATCCTGAACTGATCTCAATAATCAATGCGAAATTCAAAAGAAAACAAACTCAAGTCTGTTCCCTGTTCCTTAGGTCCTTGTTCCCCAGATTTCTGTTGCTCTTGAGGGTTCTGCTTGTCTCTTCATCCACCCTCCTGTTTTCAAAATGACTTCAGTCTTGGAGACAGTATGTCTGCAAACTCCTTGCTTCCTTCAAGCCCTTCAAGTAACCAGCTCCTTCCAGAAAACATTACTGTTTTAATTACCCTGAGAAACTTTTGCTCATGCCATCTTGGTTTTGAACTGTTAGTGCATTTCTTTAAAGTCCCTTATGGAAGAAGCCAGTTCTTATGTGTTTGTGGAAGGCTGTTTATGTAGTCCCCAGAGAGTAAGTAGCCAGGCACGGTCCGTGGGCAATAAATGCATTTCTTTATTGATCTTACCCTTTGCTTTCATTTCTCTTGCTTCTGACACCGTACTGTAGCCACTTTCTCACATAATGCCTTAGTTTACACAGCCACAATTAAAATTGTGTGTGGTGTGGTCTGCATGCTGGAGGGAGGGGAGGCCATCCAGAGGGATCTTGACAGACTTGACAGCTGGGCCTGTGCAAACTGCCAACCTTTCAAAATGAAGTTCAAGTGCAGGATCCTGCATCTGGGTTGAGGCAGTCCCAAGCACAAATACTTGCTGGGAGGTGAATGGATTTGGAGCAATTCCAGGAAGATGGTCTTGTGGGTATGGGCAGATGAGAAGCTCGGCATGAGCCAGCCATGGTGGGTGCAGCCTGGAAAGCCAAATGTATCCTGGGCTGGATCAAAAGAAGCATCGCCAGCAGGTCAAGGGAGGTGATTCTCCCACTCTGCTCTGTTCTTGTGAGACCTCACCTGGAGTGCTCTGTCCAGTTCTGGTGTCCCCAGTACAAGGAGGATGCAGAACTGTTGGAGTGAGTCCAGAGGAGACCCTCAGGAATGATCAGAGGGCCGTAGCACATCTCCTATGATGACAGGCTGAGGAATTTGGAACTGTTCAGCGTGGAGAAGAGAAGGGTCTGGGGGCAACTTTCTAGTACCTGAAGGAGCTACAGGAAAGCTAGAGAGGGATTTTTTATGAGGTCATCTATTGACAGGACACGGGGGAATGGTTTAGACCAAAAAGAGGGCAGATTTAGATTGGATCTTAGGATGAGGGTGGTGAGGCATTGAAACAGTTACCCCAGGCAAGTTGTAGATGCTCCCTTCTTGGAAGTTGCCACCAGGGCTCTGGGGAACCTGGTGTAATGAGAGGTATCTCTGGCTAGGGCAGGGGGGTTGCAACTAGATGGTCTTTGAGGTCTGTTACAAGCCATTCTCTGATTCCATGATTATCATTTGCTACAGTAACATGAAAGTACTTATCAACTGTTGTACCATGGAATCGTAGAGTGGCTTATGTTGAAAGAGACCTTAGAGATCATCTACTTCAACCTCCCTGCACTGGGCAGCTGATGCCTCTCCACCAGACTTGGTTGCTCAAGGCCTCATCCAACCTGGCCTTGAACACCTCCAGGGAGAGGACATCTACAGCCTCCCTGGGCAACCTGTTCCGGTGCCTCAGTACCCTCATAGTGAGGAAATTCTCCCTAAGATGCACTCTAAAACTACTCTTCTTCAATTTGAAACCACTTCCCCTTGTCCTATCACTAGACACCCTTGTGAAAAGCCCCTGTCCAGCCTTTTTATAGGTTCCCTTTAGGTATCAGAAGGCAGCTATAAAGTGCCCCTGGAGACTTCTCTTCTCTAGGCTGAACAATCCAAATTTCCTCAACCTCTCCTCACAAGTGAGATGCTCCAGCCCTCTGATCGTCCCTCCTCTCAACTCACTCTTACATTCTGCTTCCTTGTGCTAGGGACTCCAGAAGTGGACACAGTATTCGAGGTGGCATCTGTAAAAGAGCAGACACACTTCTCTTGATGCATCCTAGGATAAACTTGGCCTTCTGGGCTGCATGAGCACACTGCTGGCTCATGCTGAACTTCTTGTCAATCAACACACCCGAGACTTTCTCTTCAGGGCTACTCTTAACCCACTCTGCACCCAACTTGTAATTGTGCCTGGGATTGGCCTGACCCAGATGCGCAGGACCTTGCACTTTGACTCGTTGAGCATCCTGCAGTTTGCACTGGCTCACTTCTCAAGTCTGTAGAGGTCTCTCTGGATGGACTCCCTTCCTTCGAGTGAGTCTGCCGCAGCACACAGCCTGATGTCATTGGCAAACCTCCTGAGGGTGCTCTCAGTGCCACTGTATAAAGGAGAAGTTTTGCAAAGTGCACTTACAGTGCCGTATTTTCAAAAAGGATCTGATTGTGGAGGGCTTGTCTACATGCAATGTCAGAGAGTCAGTCTTTCTGCCACTAAGAATATTTATGGTATTTTCCACCAATTTCAGTAGGAGCAGGAGCTAGTCCAAAGTGCTTCTGACAAAGAACGGAGAATTTTATTTACTATCTACTTGCATGGCATATTCCTGTGTGATTTACAGTAATATATGGTTTTCTGATGTCCATTTTGAGGCTTCTCATCCAGATGTTCTAGGAGCATAAAATAGGTATGGTTGCCATATCTGAGTAGATAGGATGCTTGCTCAGTGCTGATTTTCTATAGGCTGTGGAACAGAAATGCTGTCCTTGTGAAAAGCTCTGCAGAATTAATCAGGCTTGAAGTACTAGGAAATCCTCTAGGTCCCTTGCTAGCCTCCTTCCTCCTTTGCGCCTCAGTTTTACCTTCCACTAATGAAAATCGTACCCCCGATGATGTCTTGTGGTGTCTTATAGTCATGGGTAAATAGGTTTTTTGTAGGCTGTACTGGTCATGTCAGGTTTTGGTTTAGTTATTTTCCCGGAACGTGCCCTGAGGAATCACCTACGACTCGCCTGGAACGTGTTTGTTACTAATGCTGTGGGATTGTATAAGGGTACCAATTATCATTTTTTTTAATCATCCTTTTGCACTGCTCTAACAGATTTGCTGTAGAAAATGGGTGCTAAAACCAGGTTCTGTTGGTCATTAGAACCGTGTTCACCCAGCACTCCATCTGAAATATTCACAGGAGGCTGGGAAGGCTCGCGCCGCAGTTCCGTGTGAGATCAGAAAACTGTTCCAGCATGTGGCATCCATGCTGTGCTGTCTGGCTCACTTTCTCACCCGCCCACCCCTCCCCACGGCTGGCTCACTAGGGCCCATTCGCCTTTTCAGTGGCTGAGATAAGATGTCAATGAGAGGGGAGGGGGGTTTGACAGAGCTGCCGGAGGAATTGATTTTTGTCTGCCTCGTGAAGCAATCTGTCTGCACAGCAGCACATGATACGGTTGTGCACAAACCCCCACTAGTGCCCTAGTGCGCAGCTTCCGAGGGAAGAGCTGTATTGAAAGACAAATAAAAGTAGTCCTGTGCCAGCTGCACAGTGTGCACGGACCAGAACTACGTTTGGATAGCGAAAGGTGATTTCACATAAGATTATTAGAAGGGTTTGGGTTTCCAAATGCGTGCTCACACACGTATGCGTCGCCGTCCAGCACTCCCACGTGACTCAGCTGGATCCAAGTGCAGGTGTCACGTATAGATGGCAAGAGCAGTGATGGCGGTGTCTTACAGCATTCCCGTCCTGACATTACACACTTGGATGCAGGGAGAGAGAGGGGGCTAGCTGACCTCTCTGAGCATTTAGGCAGCTTGATCTTCTGTAAATGTCTGTAGAATGAAATAATCACAAAAACCCCTTTTCTCTCATCATCTAGTTTTTCTTTTCAGACAGGGAAAACAAAGGTGTTGAAAAATCAGTGCAGGCTGTTATTTCTGCTGGCTTATTCCCTCGATGCATGTGAAACACCATTAGCCATTTCATTTTTTACCTCTCCCCTATTCCATACACAACCTATTTCTATCTGTGTAAAACCATAAACATTGCCCCGAAGACAAGGAAACGGCAGTTGCTAATCTGTCTAAAACTAATGTTCATACTTAGGTTTTTAAATAAGAGAGTCATGTTCAAAACCACTGGGTGCTTATAGCTCAGCTAATTGGACCGAGGTGTGTGCATGTGTCTTCGGATGCTGCTGGTGCAGGAAGCAGCTGGCTGATTGCTGCCTCTGCAGAGTGCCGCAGCCTTAGTGCTGAGGCTGACTCTGAGCTGCAAAAGGAAATTCATCTAGCTGTGGGAAAAACACAAAACCAAACCAAATAGATGTCAAGGCTGCAGGGGGCAAACAGAAACCCCAGTCAGATCAGATTCCTGGTCAGGTTCACAGCATGGTCATGCAAAGAGATACTTCAGGACAGCTGCGAGTATGCAAGCCAGAGCAGGGCATGGGCACAGATGGCAGAAGACAGGGCTACCTGAAGGTAGTACTGCGACTGAACAATTTGTGTAATGAAAAAACAATCATCGTAGTCTGAAGATCAGGGTGGGGTTATTTAGATGTCTCCTGTTTTGCACCAGCTGGAATTTTGTGTGCGGTCCTAACTGTGACAAAGCATAGACGATTTTCTAGTTTTGCTTTATTGGTGATAAATAAAATAAGGATAGTGCAGATTGTGTCTTGAGGGATGTCAGAATGCCTTGACAGGAGCATCCCTGGCTCACTAAGCCTGCTGCTTTAATGCAACTGTGTTTGAGGCGAGACAAAATAGTGAACTTTTGGGGTACAGAAACCCTTCTGCTGTTCAGATTAGCTACCAAGTTCCCAGAGCAGGTTGGGAACAATTATTTGGCATTCAACTGTGGTGGGTTAACTGTGTGTTAAGTAATTAGGCAGTTCTCAAGAAAATGTGATTGGTACCAGAAGAGCAGACCAGGTTGCTAGTAAAAGGGAGATGACAAGGTTTGTGGGGTTGGTGGAACACAGAGGGTACATTACATTACGAGAAGTAATGACTTTATTAGGAAATCAATGTATAGACTGGATGATGAGATGGGAAGCGTTGCTGCCTTGAAATTGCAGTGCGTGCACATATCTGTCTGCGCTGAGTTGTTCAAAAAGAAATAATTAGGTTAAAAACTCCAGTAGGCTGAGTTTTGCATTGCTGATATCCTTAACTGTTGTCATGTCCAGCACATACAGAGTATTTTATACACAGTTGTAGTTTTCAAGAAGTAAGGATAGGGTCAGACTGCTTTCAGCTCAGCTCTGTTCAACTACAAAGTCTGTGTAGTGTGGCAAATGGTCCTGTAACCTTCAGCTTTGAAAAGCAGTATTTTTTCCCTTCAACACTTAAAGTTGGCAAAGTTTGTAATACACGAATTGTACAAAAAAATTAAAAATCTCAAGGACACTGGCTGAAACAACTTTTTCCCATAAAAATGTAAAACAATGCAAAATTAAAGCAAAGAGTGCGTCTTCAGAATCAAGAAGCAAAAGAGTCTAAAATAGCTTTTGTTCCTCAGAAGTTCTGGCTGTACAATGTTAAATTTGGAAACACGTGTCTGCTGTAAATTTTGCTTGTATGGGTTTTGTCAATTTTTTTTTCCTCCTTGAAAGCTTTTCCAGATGTCATACAGCTGTGTGAAAATGTTCTGAGGCAGGCACAGAGCAGTAACCCACCTTGATGTGGTGGTGGTTGTGGCTTTTCTTTGCAAAGAGGAAAGCGTATAATCCTGACTGTTCTGGTGCTCGTTCTGTCACAAGTGGTGTAACCTTCGGCACATCACCTGCTCCCAGTTTCTTTCATCTTTAAAACTTAACTAGCGACCCACGGTAGTGGGATGACTGCTTCAGCATTCTCAACAAGTGGAGAATTTGAGGCAGCTTCCCCTGTGCTCCACTGGGGAATTCAGTTCAAACGAGATAGCTGTGCAGTTGCAAGGACTAGAACTCTCTAAACCTGCATGTGTGTTTGGAGGTGATACCAAAGATACAGCTTGCTCTTCTCAATGCTCTACTAGTGGAGCAGGTTTGTGTTGGTACTTTTAACTTCAGATAAAATCGCTAAGTGTAATCCAGCTTGTTTGCCTGGACTGTTCAAGCTAACAACTCTGGTCTGGAGAAGAGCAAAGACAGTTTCAGCAGCTCTAGAAAACCAGCGAACTGGGCTGTAAGCCTCCTAGGATGAGGTGGGAACAAAGACAGGGGAGTAAGCACCGTCTCTGTGCCTTGGGGCCCTGTGTTGCAGAGTGGGCATCTGCTGGCAGGTGGGTCTGAGAGGAGGGTGGGCTCCTTGGGAACCACTGCAAGTCCATGTTGAACAACCAGGCTGAATTACTGCTTCTGCTTTGTAGTTGGCTTTAAATACACTCCTTTTGTGCTCTCAGCATTGAGGCAGATACAGAGCAGAAGCTTGTGTAATGAATGGGGTAGGGATTACCTGTGACAGGGTTAGGACACATAGCAGTGCCTTGAAAGAACTGAAAAGAAGGGGCAAACATGCATACTCTGAATCTCTCCTAATAGATAGTCACGTCCTATTTCCTTTGTGTCCTTGCTTGCCTGCCCTGACTGACCGTCGGGGTGGGTTAGCCAGCCTTTGCCGTGCTGTGTTGGAGTGTGTGAAGAGGAGAGCTGCGGGAAAATCAATCCTTTAAATTGTTCAGGATGACCACTTTTCCCTCCTCTTTCTCCGTTTCCTGTATCTTTAAAGGCAAAATAGCTTTTAAAATCTGAGGAAAACTTCCAGTTTACTGTTTCCCAAAATTATGGACAAAGATTTCATCCTTTAATGGAATTGAAATTACTTTTCTAATACTGCAGCGCATTGAGCATTAAGTAGTTAACAATGTTAATATGTCTTCTCAAACAGTACATGGCATCCCTTTTTCTGTGTAAAAATATTATTAGTGAATAATGAGGACAAAACTCCTCTGTGTTCCTTCCCTTCCCACCCCACCAGGTGACCTCACTGGATGATTTATAAAAACTGTACTTTGATAGCAGTCTTTACAGAATCACACACCGCTAGGGATTGGAAGGGACCTCGAAAGATCGTCTAGTCCAATCCCTCCACCACAGCAAAATCACCTAGGTCAAGTGGCAGAGGATCACATCCAGGTGGGTTTTAAGCATCTCCAGAGAAGGAGACTCCACAGCCTCCCTGGGCAGCCTGTTCCAGTGCTCTGTCACCCTTACTGCCAAGAAGTTCTTTTTCATGTGGAGCCTCCTGTACTCCAGCTCACACCCACTGCCCCTTGTCCTATCATTAGATGACGCTGAGAAGAGCCTGGCTCCATCCTCCTGACACCCACCCTTCACATATTTACAGAAGAGCACAGCAAGCCTTTGGTACCTCCGTATTCCACTTACCCAGAATCCTCCATGTGAAAAATGCCAATTTGAATAAAGAGCAAAATAAAATTGGATGTGTTGTGTAAAAAAATGCGGTATTTTCCTACTTACACTGTAAGTATCTTTGCAACCAGATGCATTTCCAAACTAGTGAATTTGTGCTAAACAGATAGTGCTCTGAATCAAACTCCACCTTTTTTCCTATTATTTTCATTGCAGTGAGTAAGAAATATGGGTCTGCTAGCCTGCCTATTGAACTGTCTACTGCAGCTTAACTGCAGCAAGGAAGCAGTAATCCTATTGTGCTCTCCAGCAGTCTCCTAGGAAGCAGAAGGCATTGAAATTACTGAGCTGTTGTCCTATCTCCTCCTCACCTGTTTTTGTGGCTGTAAATACAGTGTCTGTCTGTAAATAACAGTTTGCTGCACCTTTAAGCGTGTTCCTTAGCAAGAGGCAGTGATTTACTGAGGTGATAAGCTGTAACTAATAAAAGGATATCATAATGGGTAAACAGATTAGCACCGTGCTTCTCTGCATTTTGCTTTCTAAGGGGCCCGCTGGTTCATTCCCTCGGAGATGCTTCTGCAGCACTTGGCACCACACTAATTTAAATCAGGCGGTTACAGCATTGCAGCTGGTGGTGCTGGTGGTGGATGCAACTAATGAAATGCATTAGTGAATCTGTGAGGTAGCACGGATCGCTTCGTTTAGCCTGTTTTCCTTCCCTTTTTTGTTCCCTGGCAGAAAAGACATTATAGTGGGCTATACCGATACTCGGTGCCGTGGCTATAAACTGTCATTCGAGCTGTGTCATCAGCGTCCCTCACATAACTGTTACAGGTATGCTAAGTGTCACTAGTTGTCAAGAGGTAAGAAGTGGCATGTGTAGCGTGGCTGTAATCCGTGGCTCTAAGTCCTACGTGGTTTTTTCCAGAGGAGCCTGGAGCTTCCAAAGCAGTTGTGGTGCTACTGCTGGGCAGTTTCTCAGTGACAGGAAGGTGCCACGGAGTGACCAGCGGAGGCCTTTTCCGTACTGCCTGGCAGGTTTTTGGTGCACAAGGACACTCGCAGGGAGGGAACAGTACGGAGGAATGTGGCCACTGTTAATAATTGCATGCCAAATCTTGTCATGTTTGGGACTTAGGTCTTGAAGACATCAGGTCTTGAAGACCTGAGGCCTGTAGACAGTTTCTTCCTTTCTTCCAAGTGAGGCTTTTCTCTGTGGTTGTAGAGAAATGCTTAAAATGTGACTAGGTCCAAAGGGAGAAAATATCCTTTCCTTACAGCTCTCTTCTCTCCAGGACCCCAGGACAGCAGTGTCAGTGCATTGTGATACCTTACAATTTTTCAGTGGAAGTGTGTAAAACTATTGCAGGCATCCAGGAAGACATAAAGTGCAGCCAACTATAGGTGTGTGGGAGTACTTATGAATATTTTAAGGAGAGGTTGGTCATGTTCTGTGCTGAGACACACTCTTGTGACGTCTGGTCCTCTTCAGAGAAAGGAGAAATAAAAATGGGAAAAAGCAAAACGAGAAACAAAAATACTCAGCAAGCAGAATATGCCTGAGCAGGGTTTTTCTCTTGCTTCTTTAGGGAAACCCCTTGGGCTACTTGTAATTTATCTTATTTTTAAATCTTTCTAGTGTTCTCCATTGCCCAAATGTGAAAGCTGAGGCTGCCTGTTTCAGTGTTAGTTTCTTAGCACAGAGGTCATTAGGAAATCAGTATTGATTTATTCCTATGGAAATACATTATCATCTAAAGGAAAACACAACCCCATTAAGAATGATAGAGGGTTTGCAAATGGAGAAAAGGAGGTCAAATATTGCACCAGTCATCCCAGTGTGTCCCTTTAAGCCAGATAAATGTGTGAGTACACTTAAACTGTCAGCATGTCATTATTATGCGTCTTTTGGCCTGAGCTGGCAGAGCCCTTTGTGGCTGAACAGGTATGAAAACATCAATTCTCCTGTGTTAACCAGGTTGTACTTTACACTTGGGCTGTGTATTTGGGCCAAGGGGGAACAGAGATTGAAGAATTTTACCTTTCATCCCACCGAGACAGTTGACTTCAACTTAAGCAGGAAAGGCACATCATTGTATGCAGGGAACGTTGTAACAGTGCAGCACAGGAACACAATTTAAATCTGGTCATTAAACTGCCACAGCAAGAGGCTGTGAGAGACGGTGTGGATGGTTCATCTGCAAAATCTGTGCTCCTGTTGTACAAGGAGGATGGGTGGAGGGAGGGAGGAAAAGCAGCTGCCTGGCTGTGCTATGAGAGGGAGAGACTGACTGTTGGCACCATCTGTAGCTGTCCTTTGTGCTTGCTGGTATCTGTTCATTATAGTATGATACTGAATTTCTCATGCTTTGAGTGTAAATGAGTTGAGATGTGCCTAATACTGTCAGCATAAAAAGCAGTAACTAAGTACACTAAAGATGAATAGTGTAATCTGTAGATTCATTTTGAGTTCGCTTCATCTTGCTTGAATAGCCCAGGAAGTGATGTTCTTCAGAAGCCAGCTGTACCAGATGTGTGGAGGGGTGTATGTTAATCTGACCAAGCAGAGAGCAGAGCATTGGAGGTGGATGGGGTAGGGGAGAAGGGAGGCTGCTCCAAGCATTTCCAGCAGAGTAGATTGCTGCAGAGGGTTCTTGCTCCTGTTCAGCAGGATAGAGGGGGACTGGAAGCACCTAAGGCAGCTGTGTTCATTCTGGGCACAAACACTGACACAGGGAAGAGGTTGATTACTACAGATGGTACACGAGTCAGAATGTCTTGGGAGAGGAAAGGCCAAACCTCTCCCTAATAAGTGCTGTGGTAGAGATTAATGAATTTGCTACATGTTCTACCTGCAGTTGCTTAGCTTCTAAAAACTTGAGTCCTCCAGATAACTTGTAGAGTGTAACCCTCCAGCTTGTCCTGAGGACTGGTTTGTTTCTTGACAATCCACATTTGACTTTTATAAAGCCTGTATTAGATACGGGTGATAATAACTCATTAAGCTCTTGTACTATGTTTACCTCACCAAAGCAGTGCTATGTTACTGACATATTCCTTTTCTTGAAGTTATTCAGCTTTTTTCCCAAGCAGGTTTGGCTTTTATTTGCAGGTTCATGCCCTCAGACCCGTCAGATTGTTCCTTTGTACCTTATTTGTTGAGTGCATAAAGGTGTACAGAAGGAGCAGTTTCCTCCTTCCACCGAAGCCTTATTTAAGATGGATGAGACTTTCATTCCCTGCTGTAGTAATTACACTCGGCTGTGAAAGTATTCAGCATCCAGCACTGCTACTCTGCGATGGCTGCATGTAGCATTCTAGAACATTTGGTTTGCGTTTGTCTGAGCTCAGGTGGCCGTGGTGCGTGGGAAGAAACCCTGTGAGGCAGGGCTTTGCATCTTCAGCAAAGGGGGCAAGGGGGCCTGGTAGGGCCCAGGGGGGCAGGTAGTATAATTTGATCAAATGCTCGTTGACAGATTCCTTGGCTAATAGAAAAGCAGCTTAGGGCGACACTTGTTGCTGGAACATTTTACGAGGGCAGTGCTTCCTGTAGGCTACAGGCAAGCCTGGCAATGAGTGACCATGTTTAGTAACCGTGTTTGAAGAAGCGGTACCCCTTTTTGTCACAGCAAAGCTCTAATAAACACCACTCTTGACCTTCTGTTTGATAGATGCAATTAAATTGCTACCCCTCCTTTGTCAAAACATAGCTAATTCACAGGAATGGCCCTGGCTTTAAGTATTTCTCTTCTGTGGCCATTAAAATTGAGAAATCCCGGGTTTTTACCATACTGAAAAATTGTATTTGTGGATGTTCTTGACAAAGGAGTCTCCAACAAACAGCACTTTACAATTAATCTCTGTGGAATTTGTTCTAAGTATGTGCTAACAGTACCTGTGAAGTGCTGCTGGAAAAAGATGATGATGTATCCTGGAATTACATTACATTGCTTGGTAAAAAGGCAACCGTTTGAAAAAAAGAGATGGAAATAAACTCTTCAGTTTTAGAGACCTCTGTGTTAGTTTCTTTTAAACCAGCAAGCCTAAAATGACCCTTAGCACTCTCTGCTACTCTAAACTGCTGTGGCAGCTTGGGTTTTGAGTGGGCTGCTGGTTCTCACCTACTTGTGCTGTATGTTGATTTGTGTTTAGTCCATAACTCATCAGGAAAGCACTTAGTTAAAAATTAAACACAAGGCATTTTATTGTTTTGAGTGTTTTTGTAAAGCACGCTTCAAAGAAGGAAAAACCCCAAGCCTTAAGAATGTTTCTGCAGAATTTTGCAGTTAGTCTGCTGTTCCACTGAAACTCTTCACTATGTCATACCTTGGTAGCTCTTTACTGGAAGCCACTTCTGAATCTGCTGGGATTACAGAGGCAGCTTCGAGGCTCTGTTGGATGTTGCAGGAGGCTTCAGTGAGGTGTCTTGGCTGGGTGAGCTCGTGGGAGCTAGATTTTACCGACAGTCACTCACTGGGTCTCTGCTTACTGACAAGTAAGTGGTTTGTGAGACAGGGGGCTGGTCTTCTCTGAGTGTGGATATGTAAAGGAGAGGCTGCGTTTTCAGAGATAATGACTCCTTACGTGTTTCAGAGTGATGAAATCTGGCAACTCCTTCTAGGAAATCTCTGCATCTTGATAGTTCATAAGCATGATTTTCTTGTAAGCACAGAATTACCCTCATTGACCAGAAGATTAGGCACGTAATGGAAATGCACATTTAGGGATTGTGCTGGGTCAAATATAGATTTACATGCCAAACTTGATGTCCATACATCAACGTGGCCGTATTCTCCTGCTTATCTATTCAAGACTGGTGTTTTGGAAATTAATTCCTGCACATGGCTTTCTCTTCATGACTCTCCAATTAATCTTTTTCACAAGAATAGCCAAACAGAAAGGAGATCATCTTGTTCTTTGCTCCCTTCTGTGAATGATGTCTTCTGTATATTGTTGTTACATTTCTGTTAGTATGAAATGAATTTTCTGCATCTTTTTTCACTCAGAACAGCAATCCCTTGTCTTTGCGCCTCGTCCATTCTTCATCTGTGTGCCACTCAGCTCAGGCAGGTTCTCTTGTGCCTCCTGGGCTGTGCAGACTGTTTGTAACTTGTGTAAAAGCATTATAATGATAGTGTAGGGTAATTACAGACCCAACTTGATAGGATACTAATGTGAGTGGTGGTGTATGGACAAGCTTTTCACTCCAGGGGTTTGTCTGGATGGTGACTGCAGTTAGAGCAGCTTGCATCTGCACTTGGCTCTGCTAATTCTTCAGCTGAGCGTTTACTATCACTGTGTTCTGTTTGTGCAGCACTGCTTTCATCGTGGTGTGAGGAGCTGGGACGGCTCTTGCTGCTCCGCCACCAGAAAAGCCGTCAGAACGATCCTCCAGGGAAGCTACCCATGCAACCCCCCATGAACTCTATGAACTCCATGAAACCTACCCTGTCTCACAGGTGAGTCTCAGCACAGTCCACAGGAGTGGCAGTCTGTACAGATGTGTAGTACATGACAGATGTGTTACTTGAAATGCTTGTTGCCCTTTGTGGAGGTATACTTCAGTACACTGAACAGCACTACAGACAACGGCGGGTGTCTGATTACAGCAAGCACTAAATACATTCAGGTTTCATCTGCAATTGCCTGGCACATAATGAAGTGACACTTCCATCTTCAAATCTGTGCTCAGATCAGTGGACTTACTTTCAAACTTCAAGTTGTACCCTAGAGATGTACTTATACAGCATGTTTCTCACTAAACATCTTCCTACTGTTTATTTAAGTATTTATTTATTTAAGACTTTTCTTGAGGTTGAAAATACTTCATTAATCTTCTGTTTTCGAAATGTAATTGGAAGTGTATTACAAAGCATGGTCTAGGGAGTGTAGCCACAGATGGGAGCGTATTCTGTAGTACCTTATATCAGGGAAAGATCACAAAGCAGTTAGTTAATTTTGGGAAAATATGAGGATTAAACGACAGTGAAACTGTTGAAGGCATGAAGCCTATGATTACAAAACTACTTGGAGGAGTAGTTTTTGTATTTCTTGTATATAGAGCCTAGGCAGAGGCTGAGTCATAGAATCATTTAGGTTGGAGAAAACGTTTAAGATCATAGAGTCCAACCATTAATTTTCTGTACCAAACCCACCACTAAACCATGGGCCTAAGCTCCAAACCTACACAACTTTAAAACACGTCCAGGGCAGTGATTGAACACCCTCCCTGGGCAGCCTGTTCCAAGGCCCAATGACCCTTTCCATTAAGAAGTTTTTCCTCTTGTCCAACCTAAACTTCCCCTGTTGCAGCTTGAAGCCATGTCCTCATTTCCCATCACTTGTTATTTATGAGACGATAATAACAGACAGGATTAAACATTTCATTTCATGCTTTATATTTCTGGGAAGTCTTTTACAAAGCTTTCTTTCCCTCACCATCACATTGAAGAAATCACAAATGGTTTGGTTTAGGGAAGAGCATTTCTGTTAATAAACAACTATAAGAGTGTGAATGTACAAATTCCTTGCAGCATCGTAGCTTAAGTAACTTAAATTTTTGTGTAAGGACAGAATTTAGATGCATCTTCATACAGGTCCACTGGTACATGCAGATTTGTTTGGAAAGCACTTTTGGTTTGGGGTTAGGTTTTTTCCCTTATTCTGGTTGTATTTATGGGAAAACCATGCAAACTCTGTACCTTTTATTGTAGCCCTTGAGAATGAAGTCCTTTTCTGTACTATAACTAATATCACTGACTTTTCAGAGTATCTGGATTGTCTCTGTTTCGTTTTCTTGTGAAAAGATTAATTTAAAACATGCTTTAAAAACACCTTGAAAACCTTCTGTTCTAGCATAACTTGTTTTTACACCTGAGATGAGCTTTTCTGAAGCCAAAGTGAAATTAGTGACTGGTCTACAGAGAAAGTGTGGTTTTGTAGGTTTTGGGTGCCTGGTTTTCATCGGGCCTTTTTAGCCAGTGTTACTCTAGAGTCTTCAAAGTAGAGTAAAAGCACTGTTCTGTCTCACAGGGACTGTTTGCTGCGTAGCTAGATAAGATAGGCACAGTTATGGCAGTTTTCCACTGAAAATCTGTCACGTAAAAAAAAACCCAACAGAAAACTTCCTTCTGTTAAACGTGAATGCCAGCATTTCTGGCAATACTGGGTTACCAAGTATTCTACCTAATAATAGAATATCCTACCCAGTCTGTATAAGTTTCTCCAGAGTATTGCCCTTGAAATGCTTTATTGAAGAAGACAGTGAGAATCAGTTCTAAATAACTGCTGTTCACCCATGAGATGCCACTCTAGAAACATAATTTCTGTGGTATAACTTCTTATCTGTAATAGCTTCAGAGGCCTCTTAGGGATTCAGAATACCTGCATCCCTGCTTCAGTGTGTGCTGTTGTCTTGTCTGGAATTTACCCGTAACCATGACTGCTCAGAATCTTTCAGGTGGCTCTTCAACGTCTTTTTCCAGCTGGGAACTGTTTCTTTTTGTGGATGTTTTAAGATCATGCTATAAGACACAGCCTTACACAGCTCAGCAGTAGGAAAAGAGTACTTCAGCTGCTGTGTATCACTAGATACAAGAAAACCCACCTTTCTCCTGTCATCAGACTACCTTGAGTACTTCACACTGAGCTGCTTCTGCTGTTGCATTTGCTAGCCACACAGTTACCCAGAACTCTGGTCAGGGACTTGAATCCTGATGTACCTGGCACCACAGAAACACAGCTTCTTAGTCTCAAAGTTGAAATTCAGATATTTAAATTAAATAATTTAAGTGTTAAATAGGAAAAGGATTCAGATATTTAAAATAAGTTTTGACTCTGGAATGTATCGGAAGAATGTAAGGATCCGTATTGAAGAAACTGCAGTCGCATGTAGTGGAAGGAATTCTGGTCTAGCCTACTTTTAGGGACAAGCTTTTATTTTAACAGAGTTAATTGACTTGTGGGAGAAAACAAGGAGATCAGGGAAGGTTTTGATAATGGTACTTTTGGTCCAGTGCACTTATGGACAGCAGACTGTACACAAGGATGTGTGCACATGCACGTATTGTGCTAGTTTCTTTCTAACATCAGGTTTCTACTAACGGAATGATCGTGTATGTTGTGTGTAGTATAAAAATTTGGCTAAATAACTACTTCCTAATGTAGGGGTGGTTGGACTGCGAACTTTATAAACCGCATGAGCGCTGGATTCCCAAAATAAAACCCCCCAACGTATCTCTTTTTTTAAGTCAGTGTAGTGTAGTAATCAGTCAAAATTGAATGTGAGATTCAAATATTTGATTTCTATTTTATTCTTAGACTTGTTTACTGATTCATTTGGGTAAACTTCACTCCTGTACTGAAAGACCAATATCCATGTCCTTTAATCCTGTATAATTTGTAGCTTAAATCCTACATGAAGGATTTACCAGAGACTTAAAGTCAGCTGATAGTTTTGGGGCTGGCCCTTATGCATCAGAGTGAAATTTCATGCTTTCTAGATGGGGAGTTATGTAAATTCGTAGTGTTGTAGTTTTCCAGTGTGGCCGATTTGTTTATGTGTAAATGAATTTAGGGTCTTTGGCAAATGCTTTTACATAAGTAAAACTACTATCATTATACACCTTCCTTTGATTCGATCAAGTTCATTGCAGTAAGTGATGGAACTTGGCATGTTGACCAAAATTCAGTCTTGGCTGAAATGGATACAGCTTCATCAACCCCAGTGTGATTTTCCGCTCTCGTTCCGTTTGAGGTGGATCTGACCCATGCCACCCTTGGGAGGCTTCCCATTGTCTTGTAGTCAAGTTTACTTCTTTGTCAGCAAAAACACCTGAAAAAAGATAGGTGGTGGCTGCAGTTTGGTAAGTTGTCAGGAGCATTAATGAGCTGCTTATTGTCTTCTCTGGCTTCTAATTTTGATCTGCTATACTAATTGCCAGCTGCCTTGCAGTTAGAGACCAAAGGATAGTGATGTCTTTAGGACAATCAGGACTACAGACAAAAATAGCAATTTAAAGCTGTTTTTAAAACAAATCACTTAGTGTTAAGTGATCACTCAGAGTTTCTGAGAAAATTAAACAGTAGATCAAATTAAGTAGTAATTCAGTGCTATGGTATGTGCTTTATTTATTTAGCAGTAGTGCTTTATATTCAGGCAATTGCCATAAATACCTTTTACGGGTTAGACTTGCTTTACAAGGATGCTGGTATTTAATGTTTTTGTACCTTTTTTCTCCCAATGTAAACTTTACAAAGAGCTGAACTCCCATTCTGCGTTTGTACTTGGTGGTTAGGATTGACTTTTGCATCGCTTGTGAAGAATCTGGAGTGTTCTGGCTACAATGTACCAGTGGAAACAGTGTCAGAGTTGCTGATCGCTGCCCTACCAATTGTGCCATCATAGGTGGTTTTGACTGACAGTGATAGTCACTTCAGAAATGTCTGGATGAGAGAAGTAGTTACACTTAAATGTCAGGTGCACAGCATTAACATTTTTATGCAACCAACCACGTTAGACATTTTTACACACCAGTCTGAAGTTGGGGATCACTTAGTCACTGTATGTGGCTGCGGCACACAGGAACAATCTGTGCAAAGTGTTCAAAACACTTCAGGTGAGAAGTAAAATTGTCTAAAGCTTCTTCATCCTTCTGTTTATGAAGTTGTGACATAAATTATTATGGACTGGGCAGATGGTAAATATATATAACACAATAAAGCAACCTGTATTACTTCTGAGCAATCTCTGTTTGTCTGTGCTTTGTTTTGCCAAGAAATGTTAAAACCCACCATCAGGAGAAAGTAAGGGGAAAATTCAGAATTTAGTAATGTTCCTGCCATTTCTTTAAAATAAAAACAAACCCCGCCACCTGGAGCCTCCAGTGCTCTAAATATTTTAAAGACAAAATTAATTACTTGAAAGTTCTGTTCCAAGGTTTTGTTTGCCCATCTTGTCCTCTTTGGTAAAAACACTGATAGTAGTTTTAGCACATACACTTATGGTGGGGAAGAGGTGGAAGAAAACCTCGAAAGAATGTTGAAGCTAAAAGCACTCTGCAGTTAAAAACTGATAATGTGTAATCTTTAGTTGATAATAATTAAAACTGTAATATTTTAATGTAAATATCTGCATTTAATCTAGGTGATATTAGTTCGTGGCCCATTCTTGCGCTAACAGGAGAAAGTGCGAGATGTGATCTCTGAAAACAGTAATGGGAAGCTTAACTTCAAATGTTGTTTACATGCTTGGTAAAAGGGTGTAGTAGTATACAATTTCCATGTTGTGTGTACAGCAGACCTGAAATTAGGGCTTCTGCATCGATTAGAGAATCGGAGTTGGTGCTGTAGCAACACATCTGCTCTACTGCAGTGATTCTTTTTCTGTCAAGTATATGTAAGTGTTATGCTGCTTTTTAAAATTCAGCTAACCCCTTTGAAAAGACAACTGTCATTCTGGCGTGTGGGCCGTACCAAACATCCCCTTCCTGCAAATGTCTGGTGATTGCAGTGTACTGTTCAGCGATAATCACAGAGGGTCATGCTCTTTACATGAGGACTGGCTCTCAAAAGGAGATTATTCATGCTGAATCTAGGTGGTTTTCCTTTTTCATTGTGTTGAGAATGTTTCCTCTGTCACTGATTCTCAACAATATCAACTTACCTCTGGTGGCAGTGGAGCTAAAAATCATTCAGCTGTGGGAACACCTGTATTTTTTACCAGTTTTGACTGTCAGCATGGTAACTGTGTGGTGACACTGAACATTATCCTTTGCCTAGCAAAACTCATTAAAATCACTGTGTGTTTTTTTTTACCTTGATGGAGTACCTTTGGGCAGGGAACAGGAGATGAGTCAGTGCCCTTCAGCCACTGCAGCATCAGGTCCACGTGTGAATGGTAGCAGTGCTTTTGAGGCACAGAAGGGCTGAGGAAGGGGCAGCGTGTGCTTCAAGCAGGGTGCATTTAGCGTGAGGAACTGTTCAGTTACTCGCTGTCAGCCTGCCTGCCAGGAGGTGGTATATCTTGGAAGCAGGGAAGGAGTTGTACAGTCTAGCAACGTTTCCAGTTTTCAGTGCAGTGAAAAAAATAACGAAATTACTGACATAAACGATGGCAAACACCTTGTCCTTTAAAGTGATTTTTGTTCTTGTTGGATAACTTAGCGATAGGAATACAGACGTGCATTGTAAAACCGAGTATATTTTCTTGATGGCTTTTCCTTGCACGCATGTCACTCGTTCACTTAGATGAAGACCTAACCCTCCACTGTATTTCTGTGTAAGTAGATAACAGAAGCAGTTAATACCTGATGTACAATTTTGTTGTTTCAATTCCTGCTCTTTTCACAAATCATACTCTCGAGTCTCTTTAGTATCACAAGGGGAAGAAAGGAAGCAGCCATTGCTGTATGCACTGATGGAGAACTTCTCTAATGGTTCTACTAAAATAAAATGGGTTAGAAATTCTTATTAAAAAGAATTCCTGGTCTGGGTTTTGCTGAAGATGACAACAGAGCCTGCTGTGTACACAGAGCACATCGACACCCCTGCAGATGGGTCGGTGGCATTAATTAGATACTGACAGTGCCGTTAGCAGGAATCGGTGGTTTGTTCCTGTTGCAGGGCTGTTCTAGGAATGAAGAATGGCACGGCAGCAGGGGCATCTTCTTCAACGTCCTCATCTCCACCAGGCTGAGAATGCGGGGCAGGTACCACGAGCCTGGTCGTGCTTCCCATTCCCACTTACCGCGTCAGAAGCGATGCGATGTGATGGTTTGCTTGCCTGTGTCACCGTGTCACAAGCCGCATTTCCAAGCAACTTTGACAGGCAGAATGTCGGAGGCGGCTCGGGGAGACGTTTCTCAGAGCCGCCTTGTACGTGCTCCAGGCGCAGTTGTCCTTCTCCGGGGAGCTCATTTGCCGGGGCCCTGCCCTGCTCTGCTCTGCCTAGTCTTTACCGGCCCGCGGCTTCCACACCGGCCGCGTCCTCGGCGGGGCGGGAGCCGCTGCTTCTGGTTGCTCCCTCTCCGCTGCTCCCCACGGCTGCACTCCCGCGCCCCAGCCCGGCTCTCCTGCAGCAAGTGCGGGTGCGGCTGTGCTGCCCCCTCCCTTGCTTCCCTCACCCCTCCCTCTCGCCGGGCCTCTGGAAGAAAGCAGGTTTTTTCTGTGGTCGAGGACCGTAAATCAGCTCCATCTAAAATCTGAGACGTGCAAGCCCGCCCGATCCTGCTCCCAGCCACCCGCTGCACCGTGCGTGAGTCACACCGCAGAGCTGCCGGCCCCCCTCGCTGCGCTGGGCTGCCCGCGCCCCCCCCCCCCCCCNTGCCAGCGGTTCCTTCCCCGGCTGTTGTAGCAGGCGTTGACCTCCAGGCACTATGAATAAACAGCAAAGCTGGGAACAAAAGGAGTCTTCTGGCTGCCATTATCTCACATTAACATAGCAGAGGTGCGGCGGTATGAATGCGAGTCTCATTCGCCGGTAATCAGCGAGTACCCAGGCATTTGGATTACCAAGGCAACAGGCGATGGTAGAATTCTGGGTGGGTGTGTTTTTTGTTGTAAAGGAGCAATCGGGTATGGAAGCCCGGGTACATTGATGAAGCAGAGCAGAAGGAATGCCTGGGTACAGGAGGGGCTGAGGGCTCGGGGTTGCATTCCGACACACGTGAGATAAATAAGACATGGATGAAGCAGATCTGTGCTGTGAGATGCAATAAAGATTAAACTGCATTGGTCACGCTGAAAACGATCATAAGATAATTTCAACATTCTGAAAAAGGTAACAGGTGCCAGTGCATTTTGTAACTGTAATCTGGGCTGTAGTAATGCATTGCATGGTCTACTCGCGTAACAATAGAATTGGGTGTGATGCTTTAGTCTTTTTTTCCTTTGATCCGATGGATGCTGTAGTCCCATCATGTCAGACAGTGGTAACCCCTTCTACTTCCTCCTGGGCAGGAGCGGGTGGATCTCTGACTTTTTTGTTTCTTACCTGCATAGCTGTGACCATTTTTTCCACATGGACAGAAGGAAGTTGTGCTGTCTCTGTATCTCCACATGCACGCACACATGTGCGTGGACGTACGTGAAGTCTATAACGTAGCAGTTATAGATGTGTGTGTATGCAGGGGGGTGCGGGTCTTTGCAGGTTCTGAAACTTCTGAATTGATCTGATTACTTGGCCTGATGCATTTCTCTAATTTCAGAGGTTAGCTGCAGATGCACGAGCTCTTTCTTGCTCAGGAGTGTGATACTTTGCAGGCATGGCTCTCTGATCAGACTGTGTGGAGTACAGTACCAGAAAGCAGGAGCAAGCATATCACAGCCTGACCTGTGGCAACCTAATCCGAAATGGAAGGTAGTGATGCCACCTCATGCAGTCTTAAGTCACCCAGGCCTCACAGGCCTAGTGAGAACTATAAAAGAAAAATGTTAAAGGATTTCAGCTTTCACAGGTACTTCACATCACCTGCTAAACTGCTGGCTCGCTTTTGCTATTTCAGTCTCCATGTAAGCAGTTGTACTGTATGTGTATGGCGGCATGAATGGATATTCTAAATGTGTGTGCTGATTTTTAAAGAGCAGGTGCAGGGGGTGATAGCCACTTGCTAGCGGCTGGTGCCACCCAAACCACCACACTGATAAATGGCTTACTGCTCCTACCTTTGTCTGTTTCGCCTGCATCTTTGCACTAGGTTCAGGATGATTCTGTGTTTTCAAACAGCTTGCTATAGAGTAGCCTTCCTGCTTATTACAGTGAATCATCACATTTCTCCTTTCAGTCTTCCTTTTCAGTTTACCTAGTCCACTACAGGCAATATCCAGTACTGAAACAATACTTGTGTCAGTTCTTGATAGAGAAGGTCTAGATATGGAAGCTGTGTGCACCTGGAGTTGGGAAGATAGAACTTTCCGAAAGGTTGAACATCTAGTTGGAAAGAGTGGAGAGAAGCAACATCCTTGAGAAATTATCTGGGAATAGTTTTGGGAGCCATGTAAGCAGAATATTTGGAGTCATAACTTCTATAAAGTAGAGGAAATAGTCTCACAGAATGCTTCTAAATTGGCTTTTTTCACCTTTGCATTACATGCACACGCAGTGGTTTGGGTAGGACTGTGTCTTACGTGTTTGTTTAGTGGAATGCACAATGGAGCCTTAATTTTTGCCAGTGGAACTTAGTTCAAATGATATTACTAAGTAAAGGGATGTATTTGAGCAAAAGCAGCATCAGTCACAAATAAATTACTAATAGCTATCCGAAGTATATAAACTTACTACATCACCCTCTCTTTTTTCTTTCTCTCCGATGTAAACACCTTAGAACATCTGTACACAGAATTGGCATTTAGTTTGTTTTACGTCAGTGTGTGATTTACTCTTTATTTGCTTTACAAAATGTCTTTGTATTTCCTTGCTGATTGTGCCCCTGCTCTGTGCAGTCTGCGGAAAACAGCACGAAAGGTCAAGCAATAACTTGGTTATGTTGTGTGTTGTGAACATTCTCTAGTACTGTGTGTTTCAACATCTGTTAACTAGACTAAAAATTAATTGTGAGCATCTAAGGTGAAATACTGTGACCAAGCACTCAGGCACCTGCACTGTTTTCTTATCGCCCAGCTGACCAGGCACTTTAAAAAAACTCAAAAAATGAGAAGTCGATTGTTTTCTTCTAAATGTCTGGGGGTTTTGAAAAGGAAACAAAAGCAGATCTGTGAAACGTTTTTCATTGCCACTAAGAGGAAACAAATTTTCACTTTCAGGTGTCACTTTTTGTTGCTTTTTTTGAGTTAGTACTCCAGAGTAAGGTTGTTTGCAGGGGAAGTTTAGAAAAAGCAACCCATCGGTTTGATCTGTTGTTTATGAATAGATTATGTTGGTTTCCTAGTTTATTGAACTGGCAAAAACATTGGAGGTGTTATGTTTTGATCATACGGACATTAAAAATGCAGTGAAATTCATTCCTGGTCTGTAACATGAACATTGTGAAAAGCCTATTCTAATTCAGTGTTTGCACTGCACACTGCAAAACAGTCTTTTCCTTAAGTAAGAATGTACTTAAAATAAGTTTATGGTGGTGCCCTAATCAAGAAGGTTTACTGGTTGAATCCAGTTGGATGAAAGAAGCTAAGCTGCCCACCTTGTGAGACAATATGGGCATGAAACACATACATTGGTGCTGCAGTTGCCCAGGGCTTTATTTCCTGTTCTGGTTGTAGGATTTGTGATGTTCTCCCACTGCAGCTGGATAAGGCTTTAACGGGAAAAGAGAGATGAGGCAGGAGAAAGGAGGGTGGTTTGGAAGCTGTTGTGTTTTGGTTTTTGTTAAAGTAGTGTCACCTAGAGGCTCCAACCAAGAATACAGCCAAGGGTTGCCGGCCATCCTGAGCACACACGTGCCCAGGGGCAGTTGCAGAGCAGAGTGGACGCAGAGAGGTGCCGGTGGGCAACAACAAGTCGGGAGCATTGGTTTGGGTAGATGGCATGACATCTCACTCCCTGTTGTCGGATGTTCTCTCTGTGCATCCTTGTGGAAGTAGAAGGTCAACACTCGGAAGAAATGACAGTCAGAGTTACACTGGCAATTACTTGCTCGTGTTGGCATCAGCTGAAGAAGCTGATGATAAGTCAGTAGATTTAAAGGACTGTGTGGACTCTGTCAGCTACCACTCAAGTGCAGTAACTGTGCTTCAGAAACATGAAAGACTTCCTGCAAAACTGTAAAGCTGGCTTGAGGGTGAGGAACAGAAACAAGTCACTGCAAGCCTAGTTAGGGGAAGCGTGATGCTAGCGCTTGGAAAGTTTTTTTGAGAAAGCCAACTTTTGGTGCTTTTTTACACTAGTTGGTATATTTTGAGTGTCTAATACAGAGAAAGGTACTTTAAAAGAGGCAGTGCTTTAGACATCCAGCCTTCTCAAAAAGAGATGTGGAAGATCACTGGGAAAATATCATTTCAGTTTTTCCCTCCTCCACAACACGTATTTACCAGTGCTCTAAGGATGTCTACTTCACAAACCATCCAAGTCAACCAGTGAAGTCACGTGGAGTGTCAGATAACATACAATTGCCTTAATGACATTAACATATGTAAGTACAGAATTTTCAAGTAGTGCTGCAAATCATGTGTAGATCACAGTAATGCAGTGGCATTAATGTGCTATATGGAACTCACTTTTTATTGAGCGACGTTATATTAGAATTAATTAACAGTCTGTGCCTGTCATGGAGTCTGTAACTATTCCAGATGGGCTAAATATCTGCCTGGTTCTGTTTCCCTAGTACTGGGTCTAAGAAAAACTGTTTAGAAGACTTAAGTACATATGTGTACCTCTCCAATGTGACTGTTGCATCACTGGGGGATACAGTATGCTTGCCAACAGTTAATAAATCCTTCCTCCTTATTCCTTGAATGTGATTTCACTACATCATAATTTGAGAACTAATTTCTTTCCATCACTTCCTCTGTGCTTTATGGCTTCCTCTGCTGTTTGGCCCTTACTGCTGACCAGTAGTATGTATAGGTTCGTTAACACTACTATAAATTTAGTCAATACTCTTTTAGTGGACTCCAGCTGAGCCCAAACTGACTCAGTGCCCTCCAGGGTGTAGTGAGAGACTTAATTACCCTTGTACCGTTCAACAGGAACAGTGTCATGGGCAGCATTTCATTGTGGCTGGAGAGGCTGCTTTTTTCAAGTTTAAAGAAAGAGATTTCAGGTATAATTCACAGCTCTGTACAATTACAGCAGAAGGCCACTGCTCTTCTGCAGATGACAATTGGAATGGTCGCGTTTCATCGCTGTACTTACACGGTGGGAGTATTCCTTTGGGTTGCCTGAGTACAGAAACAAGAGTTGAAAGAGTGGAGGGAGAAGTAATCTTTCAGTTGAGTGGTATGTGTTTCAGCATCTCCTGCTGCTTGAGACCAAAGAAACCTTTACGTGATAAAGAGGAGGGGGGGAGATGGTGCTGTATCCAGTATGGCAAAAGTGATCCTCAAATATAAATATGTATGTTACTTGGTGAATCA